>CAJUYH010002513.1:0-17232 GCA_910591685.1 Galerucella tenella
GGTAGCAGCACATGTAGTTCCAATAACAATAGGTAATAAAATGCAAATTAAGAATACGCAGTGTACCAAACGGTCCATAGTCGTAGAACAGGGTTATGGTTTATTGTGCAGAAAATGTGAACTCTAAGATGAAACACCTACCCACATACTCTGCTTCTGTGAGAACTTACAAGGACTCAGACAGAAGCGCACTTTGGAGTGGAAATATTACAACCATCACAACTACTGAAGATCCCTCCAGTTAAACTGGTGGTCTATATAGACGACACGAAGCTTCTGGAATGGAAGTAGGTAGATAACATGGGGAATGGTACAAAGATTCAGTTCAAGTGCTCACAAGCATCACAGGCAGTCTTTGCGCCGAATCCGGATTGTTAAAGACTGTCTGTGATGCTTGTGAGAACAGACCTTATGTCGTCAAGATCCCACATTTTCACCACCACAGCTATAACATGTTTTATGGCGCTTTGCCAGTTTTTGGCAGTCACATTAGCCAAAATGAATCCATCACAATTTTCCGTACTTCTTGAAGTTTAAAAGTTTTGTTGTTCTTCGCAACATAACCTTTGACTTGTGCCCATTATAAGCTCTATTGGGTTCAGCTCACAATGGCAAGGGGATAAGCGATGAACAATAATACCTCTAGAGTCCGTTTCATTAGAGAACGGACCGCTGATAATGATGAAATGTGCGCAAACAATATGGCCGCCAGTCGGGCAGTGGCACAGTTGTTGGGGTAAGAGACTAATACCAGCTATGAAGGGTTCAGTGGCGGCGCCAGGCATGTGCGAGCTGTGCGATTGCACAGGGCCCCACGCCTCCAGGGGCCCCGCAGGGGCCCCGAGAGGTGCTATCAATCTATAAATCTATCAATCTATAAAAAAATTAACAATCTTCCAGTACAATAAGTAGAAAACTAATTTGATCAGTAGAGTGAAACCTATAAATAATAACTACAGCTACGCTCTGAAAAATCATGTTGAAGGACCAGGATGGGCGTCGCTTTAATTAGACCTACAGATGATCGCCGTTTAAAAACAAAATGTACTTAGATTTCAGCCTTCCACTAGTGTTTATCCAATTAATTTAATACATTTTTATTTAGTGTTGTGGATGACCATAAGTAAAGCACATATTATAGGTTCTTATTTTAGACAATTTTTTCTAGGAAATATAGAGATATAACACCGATAAAAAGTACTCTAGAGAGGCTTAAAATGTAAAATTTAGCACCTAAATTTTCAAAATTTTCCGGGAAAGGGCCCCCCCTAATATCACCTTGCACAGGGCCCCGCGGCAAAAGGGTTCTGGCAAAATGCTGTTAACTTCAGTTCAGCTATTGGTTGTTAGATATCACAATGCATGTAAAGAAGCTTTCCGTTCTCTAATGAAACGGACTTTACCTTTTGCCATCTCATCGATTACAAATTTTTTAAACTTTTTCTTACGTTGTCTAACAATTTGCAAAAGTTTTTTTTTTTCACCATTTTTTAGAAAAAGTAATCAAAGCAATTTCGACGTCCTACCAAAAAAACTGTTCGGAGAAAACAAAACTCCCGTTACAGATTGTGCATTGTGTTGCATGTTTCAGGTAAAAATTGGCTATAGTAACGGATATAGTAATTACCACGCCATATTGTTAAGCGTAAAATCCATAATTCCACTGAAGATGTGTAATCGTCGTAAGGTAATGACCAAAAAGGGTTATAATTTTGCTTGAAAATTATTATTTTTTTTAGTTAATAAGGGGACAGGATGCACTAATAGGAACCATTAAAGATAATAAAACAAACTTCTACCTTCAATAATAGCCCAGACTTTTCAACGAAATCAATCATGCAACGCTCAATAATTAAAGACTTAAACATTGTAAATTGATGCATGATTACACTCACTATAGTGAGCAGGCCCGTGTATCTGTGGGGGTCGTATTTTAGTCCCCCAACCCCCCAAATTTCAAACAGTAACCGGGGCAATAATAGTACCTATATTATACACCAAGGTGGTGAAGACTATTATTATTGACAGAGCTCCAAGATTGGAGGTGCGAGGTTTATAAATGTCTTCACAACTATGGTGTGTATACAATTTTTTCCACTACTAGCCAAATTTAAGACAAAAATTAAAAATAATTCACAAACGCACCACGAGAAGCGTTTACTCCGTCGTCTGAGTGACAAGTAAACTGTCAGTTTTCGATATATTATATGGACGTACTCGTTAGGTCATCAGTTATTTTGGGTTGAGCACGAATTTTAAACTAATGGCATTTTTATTCAAATAATTTTATCTCCATAGGTAATTTCAAGCAGCAAATATGTTAAAGACAATTTCCTGGGTACCTATACAATATCATGTTGCACAAATTTTTGTTGAACTACTATCTCTCAATTATCAAAATACCTATTTGAATTTGTCCATTATTGACCTATGTTAATAATGGAAAATCATTAACTACTAATAGAGAAATTCAACTTCTCAGTTGGCTAGAAGAAGCAATAATTGTCAACTTCACTGCTAGTAGTGGAAACATTTTATTTATTGCGTCAGATCGTAGGTATGATATCCTCCATTTAAAATTGGACTATCACCACCGAACACTAACTACCTACAAGTAAATTCATTTGCATCGGAACGTTTGAAAATTTTGGTGTATCTTTTTTTTCTCTGGCGCCTTACACGTCTGTTATCATAATACATCATTCAATACTCGATTTAAAAACTAGCCAGAACTCGCCAGACGATAGGAGGGGGTACGGAAATTTTCGGCATCCCATAAATCGACGAAGTGAATTTACTTGTCGGTAGTTGTTAGTGTACGGTATATGAAAATATTTTGACGAAACCATAGGCGTAGCTTAGGGGCCCGCTCGTATTCATCAACTTTTCCAAAAAGTGATAAAGCCACCTGCACTCTTTGCTGCATCTCCTTAGAAGAGTGTGTCATTATTTCTTTAGACATAAATGAACAATAAACAATGAAATGAGTAACGTTAAGATTCCGACAATACGGTTTAAACAGTATAGACTGTTTTTTACCAGAAAATATTGTGTGTCACTATCGTACATACAATTGAATTGTATACGTTTCGGTTTGAGCTATCACTTCTTTGAAAATAATAATAACTATTCATGTAAGTATAGTAGGAGGAGCGAGAGATATTTAATTACTTTGTTAATTTTACTGTTCGTGGAATTTTTGTTTACGATAAACTAACCGGAATAAGTAAATGAAACCAGTCTTGTATGCTATGATATTTGTATTTAAACCGAAACGGTATCATACCAGCAGTCACGTAGCTATAGCTTTTACATGGGGAGGGTTTTAGTTTTTTTCATCTGATAGGTTTAGAAGGGGAACGCTTTATTGAAGGCGCCGCCTAAGGCAGAAAAAATCGAGTGCCACGACCTAAAGCAATTTTTCAAGTTCAAGAAAAAATGTCGTTTTTTTTTATTATTTGTTTGACTTGGCTACATCTAAAAAAAATTTTAAACATCGTTTTTTGTTTTGCCCCCTTCTGCTGAAATGGTGTTATAACCATGTATATATAGTTTTTAAATGAGCCGTCCCTTCGTCGGCACCACCCCAGCCTCTTGGGCTTATTATGGACTCTCCTAACATTCTGACTACAGCCTATTCAGCCAATCCGTTCCCTGTATTAGCTCATACAGGTTCTTTACTGGTTGGTTGTAGAAGTCTTCTGGAGTCATTTGGGGTCTTCCATTTAGTTTTTGCCTCCTGTGGTCCAGCGTCTCACAGTTGCATAATATGTGCAGAGCTGTTTCAGTGTCCTTTTTGCATCTCCTGCATGTGAGGTCTCCGTTATACAGCCCTATTTTGTTCAGGTGCTCCTTTGTGGGAAAGTCTCCCGTGAGAAGCCCCGTTATGGTGCGTAGTTTGTTCCTGCTAATTGAGAGCAGTTCTTTTGCTACTTTTTTTGATGGTTCTTTTATAAATTTCTTCCCATGTGTTTGTCTGGGCGTATTCTTCCAGAGTCTTATGGATTGTTCTTTTACCCACCCTTTTAACCATGACCTAGTGGAGCATCTGGGGATGCCCACAGATGGTTCGGGTCCGTTCATCAGTGTTGACGATCCTGCTCTTACAAGTTCGTCAGCTTTTTCATTGCCAGCGATTCCTTTGTGACCTAGGACCCACTCCAGTGTTACACTGTTCCGAGTCGCCAGTCTTCTAAGTTCTTCGCCGCATTCCCATACCATCCGAGATGTTACCTGTATATTAATTTGGGAGCACCTATTTTAAAAAGTGATAGATGATTGAAAATTGAAGCTTTTATTAAAACAGAAAATCAATCTCACAAAAGTAAATTTAACCTCTTCAGCTAAATTATTCACAATTGTTGAGGAATCCATTTCTATTGCCACATCCCGATGAATACTCCTATTGCGGAGGTATGCTAATAAAAAATTATTGTACCTTTATTGTATTTTCTATGGGGAGGGTTTGAACCCCCAAAACCCTCCCCTGCATACCAGAGTTACGTGAGATCTGAATTTTTATTAACATTATTTATGCGGAACCAACTGGAAACAAAAGTTCACAAATATTGCATTTTTGTGAAAAATTATTAACCAAGGCACACAGAAACAACCGCACTCTATTACGTTAAACCAACCGTTCCGTATGCCACATTGCGCTGGAATATATGCAGCGAAATGTCTTGTTAATAAAATCACTGCTTAGTTTCCAACCGACAAGAGGAAGAAGTATGCATCGCGGGTGTTTGAAAGAGCTCGCAGACCATGTTCATATGGTCCAGCTATATGAAATATCTACGATCGCGCGAAATAGGTTCGTTATTCCACTGGTGGACTTTACTTACGCTTTACTAAGCTGTTGCTTGAGTTCGCAGTTTTTTATCATGCAGATGCTTTAAAAAATGTATTATTAATTTTATCTTTGATAAAAGGAAATAGTAGTATTTTAGATAATTATAAGATTTCTTGAGAGCTCTGCAGCACAGCAGAGCTTACAGGGCCGGAGCTTGAGTTGGAAAGGCCCCGGAGCAAAAGACAATTTGGGGCCCCATATAAAAATCAATTGTTATGATAATATCGTATAAATATTAAGTAAGAACGACAGTTTTCTGTTAATGACGATATTTATTGTTCACAACTTGTAGAAACAGTTATTATAATCTGCAGGCAATATCCTACATGTAGAATGTTTGCCAATGCTCCTATGACATTTTGTTACAAACGCAGAAACTTAAAACTAAAAACACTTTTTTCTGGATTTTCTAGAAGAACATTTGTTTATTACCTTATTAAAGTCAATCTTGCGCGCTCTTTGATTTTCAATGGACAGTAGCGCTAAATTACTAAGTCTATTTTGTCTCCATTGAGGTACGCAAGTAGTTTTTGATTAACTTTAATTTAGAGAGAGTCCGTTCAGCTTTCGCAGTAGTGATAGGGACAGTTAGAAACATCAGAAGTGCTGTGCACACATCTGGATAACTGGACGACAATGACGCATTTTGAATTATCCAGAAACGGGCTAGCTCTTTGACATCTTTCCTTGAATTGATTTCGTTTGAAAATGTTGACCGTACTGAAAGCAACTGAGAGGAAAATGAAGGTGACACATCATTCGAGAAGGTTTTGGAAAACAAATCAGCTTCTTGCTACAAACTCGCTCTTGGAGGAATTTGTAAGATACTGAGGTTGCAGGATTTTATAAGTTTTCAGAACATTTTTCATTCCAACAAACCTAGATTAAAGTTGCGATAATATTGTATCTATCATTGGGTAGAAAACATTAACTCGAAGGCGTTGTTGAGGATCATTCAATCTCTAATCTTGCGACAACTCATCAAAGTGAGACTTTACCTCACCTGATCTTTTGTCTAGAAACTTTTTTTCAATTATCCACTTACCGGACATTTCTGACACATTCATCAGTAATGAATTGAAATTTTTGTCTCAAGCTCTGAATTCTCTGTAACGCATTTTGCAGCTGATCATGTACAAAAAAAGATCGATTTTTTCTAACTGCAATAATTTTGACGGTAAGTTCATTATTTGTAAAATTTCATCTTGAATAACGAGGAGAAAGACAAAATTAAAAGTTTCAATTTTTTTGAATCCCCAACGCCATGTTTCTTTCTTTTTCATTAATTCAAACTAGCAAACTCTGACTCAATTAATATGTTTCAATCTTTTTTTTCAAGTTTGTTTTTCTATAAAATTTTTAAATATGTCCAGAAAGGGCTAAATATTTTTCCCTTTTTATTCTCTGCCAGGGGGCCCCTAACGTCGGGGGCCCCGGGGCACCGCCCCGTATGCCCCATTGTAGATCCGGCCTTGAGAGCTTCAACACTAAATGAATTTCGCGGGACTTCGCTCCTTGTCAGTTTAGGCCAAGCAATAGGTAAATATTTTGACGAAACTCCTAGTAGAAAACGTATAATGCCATCATATAAAGGATTTTGCTTAGTATCATTTTAATATGATTTGGTCACGCAAATGTTGTTCAGTCATTTTTTATAAACATTTAAAACGAAAAAAACCTTATTTTTTTGTTTTTTTTTTCATATAGCGTAAAACGTACTGAAGCAATCTCAATGGTATGTATGGAGAAATTGTAGATAATCAAAATACCAACAAAATAAGGGGCCGAGCCAGTCAATCGGATAATTAGGAACCGAAAAAATCAGAAAAACCGGAAAATTAGTCATTTTTTAAAATCTTTATATCTTCGACATTTTTCAATTGCAAGAGCTGAAACTTGGTACAAAAGAAATTCTTCGTATGACCTTTATATGCTCGAAGAGCAGACGCCAAATGACGAATAGTTTTATCGCAATTACAATTTTAATTTTTTCAAACGATAATTTTCAAAGTATCTGGATGCGTTGTCGACTGTCCGATTTTGAATTTGGAAACTGTTTTGAAAAGTGTCAAGGTAGAGCAGCAGAACGTATATTTTAGATTTATAATAAAATAATGAGAAGTTGGCGAAAAGCACCGCTTAAAATGAACGATTACCTACGCCGACGCCAGCATGCAGCATGGTTTTTTTCGTTTTAAAGTTTATAACAAATTACTGAACAACATTTGCGTGTCCAAAACATTAGCATCATCCGTTTTAATCTAGGATTTTTGTCAAAACTTACTATACTCGCATGCTCCATTGCTTGGCCTAAGTTGGTTTCAATTGAAACAGTATTTTACGTCATATATTACACGAGATAACGCTACAATCATTGATGATGTAGGAACACTTTAAAATTAGATTACGAAAAATATAGTCAGTAGCTTTTGCAGCAGTATTGTTTTATGACTTCAAATAATAAATTAACTTAATGAACATACTTATTGGGTAGGTAATACCCTATTTGTATACAATGGTATCGGTCTGAAAGTATTTCAAAAGACCATACAGATGTTAAAATTAAACGTTCTATGAATACTTTAGCATATTTGAGTTGACACCTTTCTATGCCGTATTTCTACGAATCTCTCACACTAAATAAAACCTCAGAAATATTCCTTTTGCAACCGTTTTTTTTCTTCTTAGAAATCACTCATCCTTATTACGTTCATACAAAAAAAATAACTTCTGTTTTTTTTATTTCATGTAAATGTGATACTTGATACAATATTACCACAAATATTTCAGTGTTTATATTCACTGAATCGTTTTAGAAACACTTATACATTTTGAATAAAAACGCGCAAATCTAAATACTTGGTGTTTCTTAGAAGTAATGTGACTCAAAAAAAGTCAATAATATTGAGTTTTAGTATATTCTTTTTACGAAAACATTCAAGGAAATTTTCACTCCGGCTATAATTTGCAACAAAAAGCTCCAGAAAAGTTGGGGTAGGTAGCTCATATAAATTTGGAGATTGTGTTTAAGAAATTACGATTTGTTCCACAAAAATTGTTGTATTTTCCGAAATTCGTTAAAAAACAGGGGCGTCTACCGCCGTATCAGCGGTATAAATGGCCCCCCGGGTTACAAAGGCCCCTAAAACGTGTGTAAGCAAAAATTAGTAAAATGTTGTCCACAATGTCACTTAATCTCGTGCTTCTCGGGAAAAAGCAAATAAAAAAAACTGCCTCCACTTCAGAAATTACAATAGTAAGAAAATTATACAGAGTGGTCCGTAAGTAATGGTCCAAAGTGAAATGGAAGATTCTTCATTTCATTTCGAAGAAATTTAAATTATTTTATTCGGAATTTATTTCAATATACGATCGCGCAAAAAATGGTAGGTATAAGCATCTCGAACGTTAAGGGTAATTACAACGTTTGCATGTAGATTCCTCTCGTAAAAATGATATGAGGATTGAGGGGTCTAGCACATTTACTTTTCGAAATACAGGGTGTTGAAATTTTGAAAACTTGAATGTTTTAATTCGATAACTTAAAATGGATGGATACATTGATTTGACATTTGGCAGGTTGTTTTTAAATGTAAAAGGGCATATTTTGAAAGAATTAGTAGTTTGTGTGGATGTGATGGCCTTATCGCACGAGGACGAAGTTTCCTTCAAGTGCGATATGGACAATCCACACGAGTCGAGCAGCATATTTTTTCTACGACCCACTTAAGAAAAAATCTAGAAAATAAAAATTTCTATAAACTGTAATATAACTTCAAATTAAAAATTTAACAATTCAATTTTATGTTTCCACTAATTTTGTGGTAAACGTACAGTTCTTGGATGTCCAATTTGTATAATGCTACGGTTTCCCTTTTTAAATATACAATGCTGTTATAAGTAGATGTTGCCAGTCGGACTCCCTCATGAAGGGTACCGTACCTACCATTATCTATAATAATGAATATTCTGCTAAATATTTCAAACGTCTACCTGTTGTCGTTATTAATATCAGGCAGAATAATTATTTAAAAATGAAATTAACAATAAAAAACTTCTTCTCGGGGAATCGAACCCGGGTCTACCGCGTGAGAGTCTGGTTTGCTTACTACTAGGCCACCGAGGGACATGCAAATTGTTTATCTATAACGTCAAATGTATTACATAATTTTTGCTTAAAAGGAACTAAAGCTCCTACCGTGTGTCCCGTGACACGTTCTACCTTTTTTTCTCAGTAAATTGGGAGATTTTGGATATACAAACGTAAAAATTTGAAGATAGGCGTTTTATGGCCTGGGAAATCATAATATGTTATCCATTTCGATGTATTTTCTAGAGTGCGCAACAAAAGCTATGTGTTGTTGGTGTAATTGTACGATTAGTCTCAAAAGTTACTGGTTTTCGAGATATTCGCATTTTTAAATCCCCCTTCATAATGTTCATTTCATTTATTAGCACAAAAATAATATTGTTAGTAGACGCTGGTGTCAGCAAATTCATTATCAGCTATAATTTGCAATAATTTGCCTTCGGAGTCGGTTTGTTAACCAGTACGCTTTCGAAATCTATTTTGTTTGTATACCTATCCAAAATCTTCCAGTTTATTAAAAAAATTTTTTTGACATTTCAACTTTGCCACCATGTATCTTTCTTATGATCAATATTTTATTGGAAGAAGTTGTGTCAGATTGTAATATTTTTAATATTTATTTTTAATATTTATTTCACATCGGTCCATTACTTACTGACCACCCTGTATATAGCAAGGAAAATAATATAACAGTGAACTCAAACTAATAAAATATCAACAACGTGCTTTCAAATTTAGTTGACGAACGGGAAAGTTATTAATTTGACAAATATTTACTGTTCTATGAACATTGTTATTTGACCGATTACTGGGAGGCCTGGTTACAATTTCTTTCTTCTTAGTCTAGATACATTGTAAAACATAAATAAGAGATAACATTTTTTGAGACACCCTACCTACGTTTACCGTTTAGGTATTATAGGCGCTCTGTGCTATCAACTTCTTTGAAACGAACTTTACCTATTTATCATAAATTGCTAAATCTATTATTGAGAACAAATTGTATTTTATCGATCATTTCCTCTATTTGATTAAATATGTATAAAAAAAAGGAAACCATTATAATAACAACTGTTTGTAATTCCTAGAATTGTATTTCTGTATTTCCTTGATTATTTTAATCTATAAAAACGATATCTGCTGACCATTATTAGATATACCACGGTGTTTAGTTTCTGGAAAAATATTTTGATTATGAATTTTTTTTTGTTCATTTTATTATTAATAATTAACTATAATGACATTCTCTTCAACGTTTTCACAGAAATCGTCAATAGAATGTCCTTGTTTTTTTTTCAGTATCCTAATAACGAATTCAAACTAAACAAGTTTTTTTTATAAAACTTCATAATTTATCGTTCATTTAATATTTATTATTCTAGTTTCCCTCAACGACAGAAATTAATGTAACTGTTCGTCTTCCTTGCCGAGTCTTTCGTTTGATTGGGCGAATGCCGGCATATGCAATTCAAAGAGTATAAAGATGAACATGAGATGAAGCTGTACACGAATTTTGTCAATTTTTTTTTATTTTTTGCTACCACCTTGGCCGCTAACCATGTTGTTCCTAGTTTTTTAATTGTGTCTCCTATTACTCCATCCCGTGTTTGCTTCGGTATTCCTCTTTGAACCTTGGATTCCCACAGTTGCTGGACAGACCTCATCTTATTCATTCTTTGGACATGCCTCCACTAGCTAAGTTGTCGTTTTTCGATGAGTTCCAGCATTGGTCAGACAGCAAAAGTACGTACCTAAAACGTTTTCAGGATGTCCGTTATTAGACATTCGATGTCCCAGGTACGTCCGTTCCAAAACCTTAGCCGTACTCAGGACGTCCTGAGGACATCTTTTGTTACTAAACAATACGTCCCTGGGAAGTCCTAATAAGAACATTCCAAGTACGTCCCTTAATGGACCTCCCAAGTACGTCCCCTAATTTTTTTAATAGACCTTCGTAGGATCTTTTTAATGGACACAGGAAAACTTATTGAGAATAAATACCATAATATGTCTATATACATTTATTAAAATTTTTATACATTCATAAGGACCAGAACAGAATAATTTTCAAAATTTTCTATGCCTTCCCTATATTACCTAGTTCAATTTTTGTAGGAAAATCAGGATTGAGGTTATGCACTGTTGATCTTCCATGGGGCCATTTAAAATAATTTGTCGATGAGATACATCACTACTACTACAATCAACGGTGGTTTTCTTCAGCACAGAATGCCGACCCCGCCGGTATACGGCAACTTTAAGTCTCTTGGCACGCATATAGTACCTATTTTTTCATGAATGCCATGTTAATAAATGGGATAAAATGATCTTATTTTATTCACACTTACGTGAAATATGTACCACTGGGTTTAACAGCACATTATATTAAATATCACAACACTTAACTATACAAAATATAATAATTTATACTCTTGTCTATAATAATTTATACTGTTACGCGAGTTGCTGCATTAATGTGCTCAATTAGTGCCCCCAGTGAAATTCCCATATGATACGACTATGGCTCCTCCGCCGTATTTTCAAGAATGATCTGGAAAACGTAACATCTATAAAAACCCGGCGCATCCACCAAAACTTCGAGTTCGAGAAGTCTCTAGAATAAGTCGTGCGAGTATAAATAGGCGACGAGCATCGCAGCGGAGTTAGTTAGTCAGTTAGTGTTGATACTGAAAGAAAGCAATCGCGCCTCGATAAAGTGACTCTCATATAAATTATAGTTAGTGTGTGTTTAGTGTGTATATGAATTATTAAATAAGAACTGTATTTCAATATAAATTGTAAATATAAATTAATTGTAAATATAAATTAGAATAAACGTTACAATACTCTTGTCTCTAATTATATTACACACACAGAAACGAAAAACAGCCAAAGTGGCGAATGTGCTGAATTAAAAAAAAAATAGAATGAGGTAATTATGTATTTTTTGGTTTTTGGTTATTATATACCTGAAAATTGTAAATAATTGTGGTTTCTAATAACGATGTGTATTATTTTACAATTTTTATTTCTAGTTTGTGCGTCCCCAGGACGTACAAATTAGAACGTCCCTAGTACGTACAAATTAGGTCTGGGACGTTGGGACACATTTAGGACTCAATATGGACGTCCTAAGGATATCCTGTGCTGTCTGGGGTTCTATTTCCATATCTTCTTTTATATCTCTCATTTTGTCTCTTTTTGTGACACCCCTGACTCTTCTAAGATAATTCATTACTACATGTTAAATTAAAACGAAATATCTTGTGATGCAGTATACTGTAGACGGAAAAGATTTGTAACTAGCATGTGTTTTAAAAGGGCTTAAACATTAAAATATCTCGATGGTTAATAACATTTAATAATACACTTCTTTAAATAACTATTAAATCGACTTCTTCAATACTTCTTTTTTCCACTACTAGCTGTGAAGTTGAGAATTATTGCTTCTTCTAGACAACTGATAAGTTGAATTTCTCTATTAATGGTTAATATTTTTTTCTATTATTCACCTATATAGGTCAATAATGGAGAAATTAAAATATTTTGAGAATTCAGGGATAGTAGTTCAACAAAAACTTGTGCAACATAATTTTGTATACTTAGGAGATTGTCTTTAACATATTTGCTGTTTGAAATTACCTATCAAGATAAAATTATTTGAATAAAACCGCCTTAGTTTAAAATTCGCGCTCAACCAAAAATGACTGATGACATAACGTAGTACGTTCATAATATATCGTAAACTGACAGTGTTCTTCTCAGTCAGACGTCGGGGTAAAGCTTCTCGTGGTGCGTTTGTGAATTATTTTTAATTTTTTTCTTAATTTTGATGCGGTCAATAATAATACTCTTCACGCCACCTTGCTGTATAATATACTATTGTAACACGTTTAGTCCAGTTAATCCAGAGCTGACATTTATTTATTTTTTCAATTAAATAAATGCATACAGTAGCTCTCTATTGGTTATGTTAAATTATACAATATCTGATAAACAATTCTTTTAACAATATTTTTTCACATTACAAATACTAATAAATTACGTTTTTTTTACTACTACAGGAGATCGAGACTAAGCGCACGTTCTACCAACTGAGTCATACAGCATAATTCAGGTAACAAAATGACACAAACACAAACCACGGTGAAATATATCTTCGTGTGTTTGAAATGAACATAAACACCGTGTCCCAAGTTATAGATAGTTAAAGGCAATATCTTGCTTAATTTAAAAGATAATCCAATACTGTAAAAACTATTCTGAATGGCATATCAAAATTCCTGCCTAATGACGAATCAGAACTTTATTTCACTTAACAGTCCTTTGGCAGCTACCCCTCACTTTCTATTTTCAAATGAAACCCCCTGTATATTCTCGTTGAAACCTGCTTGTTACTCAATTTGGAATACAACCATGTATGGTTTTTTATTATTAACACCAAAAAATTTACACTTTGTAATTTCCTTATTAAAATAAAATACAAATAATGGAAAAAAAATTGCTGTAAGTGCTCAAAATTATTTCCCGCAGATTCCATACAAGCTTAAAAACGCCTTAAAACCACAAAAACGCAGCTGCTGATGATGATGATGATGAAAACACTGACAAAAATGACAGAAAATCAAATTGAAGAAATTGATGACAACTTTAACGCAATTTACAAAATAAGGTCTAATTTTTCAAAAATCAAACTTTCAGAGCATATTTTAATAAGATTTAGAGGTGCCTGTGAAGCAACTGGAGAAGCGAGCAATCTAACCCATGTACACGATGGAATTCCAGTGATGACATGCTAGCAGTTGCACTGAAATGGCTTAAGCTTATTTTGCCAAAATGCAGATCTACAACAATTCGAAGTAACAGATAATAAATGGGCAACACTTGAAGAAGTCCACAAATGCTAAGTTGCAAATGGTTGTTATATTATTCAATCTGTTAGAAAGTAAAATTCTTGAATGGACCTTAAAGCCGACCGCAACAAAGTGGATGGATTGTTTATAATTGATTTTTAGGCAGCTCGTGATAAAATTCTAAGACACTACCAAAAAACCTAATTGGATATATACCGTAGTCGTAATTTTGGACCCCGGCATAAATTAGAAACTTTTGACGCTACTACATGGGGCAAAGAGTTAGATTATTAGTTTTTTGTTCACTGAATTGAAAATTAAAACTGATTTTATTTAAATATTTGATTTAGACAGGAAGAACGAACATTTTGAGAGACTTTTGCGAAACTCTCGAACTAGACATGAGACGAGACGAAGCTCGAGCCGACTTCCACTTTTCTTGCGAGACTAGACGAGATTTTCTTATCTCGTCTCGTGGGCATCACTATGCAAGAGTTTTTGTTTTGAACTTCCACGGTATTCCGCATTTGGCACTTCCCCCCCGATCTCCTGATCTCAATCCCATCTATTATCCTAGGGACCATCTACAAAAATCATTGATTAACCATCTGTGCTCTGTGTGTTTATTCGTTATTGTGTGTTTTTTTGCGGTTTCATATGAAGTGGAATCAATATTTTTAGCATCATCCAAGTTATTGGTACGGGTATAGTTTGGTAAACCTATCTGAAGCTACACGGCATCGGTAAGAGGCGGGGTAATATAGCCAATATCCGTCATAAACGCACCAATGGCGTACGGTACCTATTTTATAAAAGTATCAAAAATATTTTATAATCATATATACTCGTATATAGCAACTGATTTATGCTTTGTTTTAATGGTACGGTATTTTTCTAGAAAGCTATGCAATTGTCTACCCACGTTTCGTCCAAATAAACAATATTTCTTCACGATACTTTCGCGAATATACTTATATCTCCAATGTAATATGTTGGGGCGAAAATTGAATATTCCTGCAATTTTTGCAGTAATTTCCTAGTAGTCGGGTCCACTACAATGATAAAAACTGACAATACCAGTGCCACTGAAGTAAGAGGGAAGAATACACACACGCACTTACCAATAGCAAGCCAGGTGGTTTCATAGCAACGGGCCGATCTTCAACAATTGAGTTCGTTCGGTTGACGCGCTAATATGGTCTTCACACGACGTTGCCGGCTTGAAAAAGTGTTCCCCTTTTAATATTCAGAAATGGAAAAAAGTAATTTTAAAAGACAAATTCCAATGAAACAAGCATATTAAAGAGCTAAAATTTTATCAATATTGATATATTGTTGATAATCAAAAGTCTATTTTCTAATGTTTATCGGTGCATACTTAGCACTTTAGCTTTTTCATAGTTAAACGTGGCAATATCAAATGTTTTCAGCCGCATTTCTTTTACAGCTCCGGATAAATTTGCCAAACTATAACAATAATTATTGCTACCGTATAAAATAATATTCCATAGTGTTTTTTTGTTCAATAGTTATGCATCTGTAGAGTAGGGAGGGTGAGTGTAGGTTAACAGCACTTAGGCCCCATGTGACTTATTGTACATCCTCCCGAGGAGTTGTCCTCCAAGGTCATCGTCCATCCTGTCCTTTCTAGGAGGGTGGACAGGTCACTATATAGGAGGCATCGCCTTTATATCGGCAGGTGTAGGCCAAGACTCACCGAACAAACACTCTCTTATTGACGATAACTTCGGAGATTCGCATAATACATGCCTGACAGTTCCATCTTCCTGTTCACACATCCTGCATAGAGGTGTGTCCACTAGCCCCATAGTATGGAGGTGTTTCCTTAGTTGACACTGGCCAGTCAGAAATCCTACTGTTAAACGTAGGTTTTTCCTGGTCATCGCCAAATATTTCTTCGACGCCAGCTCCCCAGGGTCGCCCAAGGAGATCCTGGCAAGACTGCACCCTTTGATTTCATGCCATCTCTTGGGGGATTGAGCATGGGTTTAACGTTTGGCTAGTTCCGCAATTGTCGAAGTCGTCAGGCCGTAGGTGTCACTGGGTCCTAAAATGTTTAGTCCAGCCGCTTCCCTGGATAAATAATCGGCAATGCGATTACCTTCACTCCTGTCGTGCCCTTTAATCCACCTCAGGATAATATTGTTATCTGCCGAGGCATTAGCTAAATATTGGTAGCACTCTAGTACTAGCCCCGATATAATACGTTGTCTGTTCAAGGCTAATCGGGCTTGTCTACTATCAGTGCAGATTGTTATGTTTTTGCCAGAAATTCCTTTTCTGGTTTGGTTATAGATTTTGTTCAATAGTAATGAATGATGTAATTGAATGACTATGTTTTAATTCTGGGATTTTCAAGAGGGTGTTCAGTTCATTAATTAATAAATCTGGTGAGTTGAAATTTAGTAATGTGTGGTTGAAAAATTTGACGAATTAACCTTGTAGTAGCTAAGAGGAAAATGACTCACCCTATATCTTCGGGTATTGAATAAATTATACAATACAGCTGCGGTTTTACCGTAAAAATAAACTTTTTCTTATCCTGCACGCCTACCAAAACAATTACACAAGAACTAATGGTACTTCCCATTATTTATGTCTATTTTTTTGTATTTAACAATTACAATCAGTTTTAGCTTCACCCATTCGTGTGGTATCTACTCCTGATGGATTCTACGAAATGATTACTTGATTGTTTTGAAGAATTGGAGTAATCGCCAGTTCAATTACATTAGCTAATGCAATTTTTCGGAAAAAAATTGATTGTAAGACGATATTTCTGGAAAGTGCCATCATTAAATTCATTTTAACGTCTTAGTGGAACGGAAATGTAAGATTATGTTATAATTGGGTACAATATTATAATAAAACTCCGTGATACTGTCTCTAAATTTTACTAACTTCGGTAATATGGTTATCTCTAGACTAAACATTTTTAACCATCCAAATCCCAAACAGCCCTCTTCACCCTTCACCTTCACCTCAGTCGTATATATTTTATGAGGACGCTGAAAGAAATCGGATAACTAACATCGTATGTATTCGAAATTATATTCCATCTCAGTCTCGCAAAATAAAATATAACACTCGGCCATCCTGATCATTTGGTCTGTCCTCAGACCCTTAATATATACTAATGAAGAAACTAAAAAGATATTTAAATTAACTTGAATCAAAACAACTTATGCATTAGCTAATAATACGTAAGAAAAATAGAATATAACACTCGGCCATCCTGACAATTTCGTCTGTCCTCAGACCCTATATTATATCTTAACATAAATTCAACATTACATCGTTAGAACAGTTTGAGAACAACAACAACAACGTTCGCTTATAGGCACGTTGCCAAAAAAAAAACACATTAGTGACTTTCGCTTATAGGCACGTTGCCAATAAAAAAAACACTGTAGCGA
>CAJUYH010002513.1:17242-33006 GCA_910591685.1 Galerucella tenella
AAAAAAACACTGTAGCGACTTTCGCTTATAGGCACGTTGCCAAAAAAACACATTAGCGACTTTCGCTTATAGGCACGTTGCCACTAATCCTCTTCGCTCTGTATGCTTATCCATTTTTTCACATGATCTGCGGCTACAACAGTTCTCTTACGTTTAAATCCCTCCCGCAGGTCTTCAACTTCGTATCTATCATTGAATAATACAAAACATATCATCGTAAAATTGAAAATATATCATTTCAATCGTAGAATACAAAACATATCATCATAAAATAAAAAATATATCATCGTAGTCGTAGAATACAAAACACATCATCATAGATTTCAAAATATGTCATCAAATAATTCAAAATATATCATCACAGAAGTCAAAGTATCTCATCGTAAAATTAAAAATATATCATCGTAGAATACAAAACAAGTCATCGTAAAATTACAAATATATCATTGTAGTCGTATAATACAAAACATCATCGTAGATTTCAAAATATGTCAACAAATAATTCAAAATATATCATCGTATAATACAAAACATATCATCGTAAAATTAAAAATATATCATTGTACCTAGTCGTAGAATACAAAACACATCATCATAGATTTCATTATATGTCATCAAATAATTCAAAATATATCATCGTAGAATACAAAACATGTCATCGTAAAATTGAAAATATATCATCGTAGTCGTAGAATACAAAACATGTCATCGTAAAATTCCATCAAAAGAAATACCATAAAATCATTATCGTCGGTCACAATATGCTCACATTTTCTATTATTTTATCCAACATTTCTGAATATTCATCTAGTAATATTTATCTGCGGAATTAGAAAATTCCCCAGGCCATATGCGAAGCATACCCTTAGCGACAATACTTTTACGATTCGTTGTCATATTTTTGATGTCAAATCTATCGTTTTCCAATATATTTACGATATTTTACAATCTCAATAAAATAAAATGAATGTTAAAAAGTTGCTTTGTCGAATACGGCCTTTGTATCTCCGGCTTTTAACAGTTATCATATCGAAGTAAATATGTCTCTCAATTAGTAAATTGCAAACCGTTAACGAATCAAAGTTAATACAGCTTTCAACAGGTAAACTGCAAAGCGTTATCAAATCGGAGTAATTTTATGATTTTAGCGGTGGTAAAAAGTAGCGATAAAAATAAGTTAGTTTAATGAACAATAATAAACACTTGCAATCACTCTAACTATTGCCTTAAAACAATTTTTATTATTAGTACCTCGTTATGGAATTTTAAATTCGTAGAATTGACTGTACTAAACTATAATCATGTTCTTAACTTACTTTTTTTTCACAGATAACCCTTTTTTTATCTCAAATCATTCGTTTGTCAATATTTTTATTACTTCCAATAGTCCCTAATAATTCTTATCAAACTTAGGTAAATGACTATTTCCCGATTGCTGAAATACTCGCTCACCCATCTTGATAACTTTGTTACGTTGTCTGGTATAAATACAATCAATGTTTTTTTTTTAGCCTAGTAGATCACCGTTTACTCTGGTTAATAAATAAACATGCGAAAATACCTTGGTGTTTGGTTTCGAAGGAATAAAGGTTGTTCGTAATTTAAGAATAAAGTTCGGCTATTCTGATTCGTTATCGCTGATTTCTGTTTTCAATAAATTTATTTTATTACCTTTTTAAACGAAATATATCAGTAGTTCCTTTAATTATGTGAATCCACCGATTACTAGAGTAACTTCAGAATTCGGTGTTAATTTGAATACATTTTTTTTTTGAGTTAACTGTATAAACCCTCACTTCGTGGAATATTTTTTTTTGTTCCAATAGATTCTCTCTTAATATTGCATCCACAGCGATGCATTCCATAATCATCAACAAATAACTCAACCTCCTTGCTAGTATACAAGGTTACATTGCGGAGATTTTCGCTCATATTGTGATTCGCTGGATACAGACTCGTAGTTTTAACTCGGAATTCTTCCCATCTAAGTCTTCCTGACATGCTTATACATCCGGTAAATAATTCCTTCGCTTCCCCAATCACGCTTCTAGCTCTCCTCATTAACATTTCGTAGCTGGACGCTGGACCAAGTAAATATCTCACCAACTTTCCTCATTTCATCGCACCACGCTGTAGCACCTTCGCAATGTTTAATTGCATCAAACACTAGTACATTCACGGCCACTGATGGTTTAACCAAGGTTTTATCGTTTCAGTTGAGAACTTAGCGAACTTTTTTTTGTCTTGAAATTGATTCTTACTTTGAAATTACACACAAAAAAACATTGAACTTTTCTCACGTCACCGGTATTAGGTATCCCACCGCTGCTTTGTAAGATTATGTTATAATTGGGTACAATATTATAATAAAACTCCGTGATACTGTCTCTAAATTTTACTCGCTTCGGTAATATGGTTATCTCTAGACTAAACATTTTTAACCATCCAAATCCCAAACAGCCCTCTTCACCCTTCACCTTCACCTCAGTCGTATATATTTTATGAGGACGCTGAAAGAAATCGGATAACTAACATCGTATGTATTCGAAATTATATTCCATCTCAGTCTCGCAAAATAAAATATAACAGAAAAATGCTAGTTTTTCGTAAAAACAACAATTTATAAAGGATTTAATTAGTTTAAAAGCATTCGGGAACTAATTTAGTAATTTGTAAAGACAAACCCTCCAATAATAATAAAAGTAAAGACGCCCCTGTTATGTTGTCAGAAATCACCACGCCTGTGTATTCTTTTGCTGTTTATCTTGGAACCTTTAATGAAGGTTATCGCCCTTCTAGGAGAGAGAGGACGTGTATTAGATCAGTTTCTTGGTAGTCATAAAACCAAACTGATTTGAGAGGGAACGTTTTTCATTTTCGAGAACCGTGACTTACGAGAAACTCACGATTATTCTTTCATTTTTTTTTAAATAGATTAACGGTCAACGTAATTTCTCATCAAATTGCATACATCAAGATAATATCGTGACCGCTTATTTTTATAGTGGATATTTTATAATCAATTTCGTTATGTACAATGAAAGATAATTTATTCTGAGAATGTATTATTATTTACCTTCGTTATTTATATATTGACTTTAGTGTGCTTAGGCTAAAACCACACATTTTATCAAAACACAATAAACAAAATAAAAATGAGCGGCTAGACATATAGACTTATTCAAATATAAACAAATTTCTGCACTGTTATGGTTTATTTACAATAAAAAGACGATGACGTAGTTTTTAGCTACTTTCCTGCTTATCAGGATAAATATAAATTCACTAACTGTAAATACAATGTATTGGGAAAAGTAGAATTCGATAGATGGCGCTCTGAAATGTCAATGTCATCTAAGCAACGATTAAAACAAATCAGCTGCCGTTTAAGCCCTTTGATATTTAAGTAGTTTTATTTTGCTGTTTTAGCTGTTTTCAGTGTGTGTTTTGTGAAACTTTTGCTTTTTCTTTGATTGTGCTTTAGTATTTTGTGTTGTTAAACTAAATTTTGACTCCTAATATTTTTATTTTTGGAGTAGGTAATAGGTATGGTTGATATTTGTGAAAAGTACAACAAGCGTTCAATTAACTGTTTATTTTTTATCCTGTTATTTTTGGAGAATATTGAAATTTTTGTTTACCCTAAACCCTTGCTGTAAACTTTATGTTTGAGAACCAATAAATTTATTATTATTATTATTAATTAACTGTTTAGTTTTAGGTCTAATTTCATGTTTTTATTTTATTTTTGATATAGTCATATCTACAAAAGTTGCAGGGAAGGTACGTTTGTATTGAGTAATATTTTAAATCTTTAATAGCGACTTTTTTTCTCTTTGATCTGCAATGAAAACAAAAAATAGAATAACATAACCTCTTCCATAATATCTCTGATTATATTAGAATATTACCTCAGAAATGATGACAGTTGAGTTAAATAGAAGAACACAGTTTGAAACTTGTCACTGACACAAAATTAAACAAATAAAGTACGAATTTACGGTATTTACCTTGACTTGCATATAGTACAAAAACAATACAAAACGAATTGTTTTACTCGTTGCGGCAGTTACAATTTTTTTCCGCCAGAGGTCTCATTGAATTTTACTCCACCCAATACCAACCTAATGGATAGGGCGATTTACAGTCTACGGGTTGGCAAAACTTCTAGACGTTGTCAGATCATATGGTAAAATTTCTCAGTTCAAGTTTGACATTTATTGACATTCGATCATCGTATTTAAAAGTTTTTTTGGTGCTTTTGAATTAATTGTTTATTTCGAATTTAAAGAAAAAACAGTTTAGACAAATCTACAGTGTGTGGTTAAACGCATTAAAATACCCAAGCAATTCCAAGTACGACACCACAAATCTTTAATCTCTAGATATCCCACGCAAGTTACCAGAGGTCAAACCAAATACAAAGTCAGAGACAGATCAGTAGGTGTCTCTAGCTGTGCTCATCTTCTTTTAGTTTCATAGTACAGTATACACGAAGGTGGTGAAGACTATTATTATTGACCGAGCACCAAAATTATTTCGCGAGGGGCTTTGCCCCACAAACGCACCCCGTCGTCTGACTGACAAGTACACTATCAGTTTTCGATATATTATGAACGTACTCGTTATGTTTTCGATATATTAGTGTATATTATGAACGTACCTACTCGTTATGTCATCAGTCATTTTTGGTGGAGCGCAAATTTTAAACTAACGGCATTTTTATTCAAAAATTTTTATCTTGATAGGTAATTTCAAGCTGCAAATATGTTAAAAACAATCTCCTGGGTATACAAAATTAACCCATGCGTAATTTATTTGCTTGAAAAGTTCAGTTCTTGTGGTACAGATGATGAACTCTTCATGGTGACTGATGAAGGATTGGAGGAAGTAGCTTCGCCAGAGAGCAGATTAGCAGTCTTCGTTTGATTGGAGAACGAAGTATCTACATAGCCTTCCGCCACGGTACTCGATTTCCATCCTCCCAATCTCTTTAATTGTAGAACATCTCCTTCATTGTTTGTGAACAAAGTTGCTGCTGTACGTCGAAAACAAAGCCCGGTATACTCGACGACGTTATTTAGTTTCAAAAACGATGCTATTCTTTTCGGAAATTGCGATATGGAATTGTATCCAAAGACTTGATTGGTAATTCTTCCAAATCTCATTTGCATGAAAAACCTGTCATTTCAATATATTGAACGTAGTTCCATATATTTCTTTACAATTTCAACCCATTTAGTGTTTAATATCAGAAATGATCGTGCTTGATATGTTTTTGTGTGAGGAATGATGAAGCTGATCTTTTCTTCCAAAATATCAATATCTTGGACTTTCATCTTAAAAAGTTCATCACTTCTGCAGGCTCCCGAAAGGCTAATTACCAAACCAACCTAAGATGTTGAAAAATATTTATAAAAATAACTATTGGAACTTTAGTTCTTTACGCCAGGTTATGTTCGAGCGACCAGGGGTCGTGACGCAAAAGATCTGACCGTTACGCGTTACGTTACGCTACGTTATGTTACATTGCTTCGTTATGTGCCTTGCTTGCGTGCTTGTGCCTCCTTAGTCTCTCTCTCGTTTACGAAGCAGCGATTCATAATAATAAATATGTTCCTGCCCGGATTCGAACCCGGGCCGCCCGCGTGCAATGCGAGCATTCTACCACTGAACCACCGATGCTATATTAAAATTCTATGCAAAGCTGGTATTCGCAGTGCTGGTGATCTACTTGAATTTGTTCGGATACATTTTTACTATTATTTCCATAATTTTTTTTGCGCGATTAAGGGGTCTAGTACATTTACTTTTCGAAATACAGGGTGTTGAAATTTTGAAAACTTGAATGTTTTAATTCGATAACTTTAAAATGGATGGATAAATTGATTTGACATTTGGCAGGTTGTTTTTAAATGTAAAAGGGCATATTTTGAAAGAAATTGTAGTTTGTGCAACTAGGGTGGATATGATGGACATATCGCACGAGGACGAAGTTTGAGCACGACGCCGTAGGCGGAGTGCTCAATCGTTCAAGTGCGATATGGACAATTCACACGAGTCGAACAGCATATTTTTTCTACGACCCACTTAAGAAAAAATCTAGAAAATAAAAATTTCTATAAACTGTAATATACCTAACTTCAAATTAAAAATTTAACAATTCAATTTTAGGTTTCCACTAATTTTGTGGTAAACGTACAGTTCTTGAATGTCCAATCTGTATAATGCTACGGTTTCCTTTTTTAAATAAACGATGCTGTTATAAGTAGATGTTGCCAGTCAGACTCCCTCATGAAGGGTACCGTACCATTATCTATAATAATGAATATTCTGCTAAATATTCCAAGCGTCTAGCTGTTGTCGTTATTAATAACAAGCAGAATAATTATTTAAAAATAAAATTAACAATAAAAAAAAACTTACTCACGGGGAATCGAACCCGGGTCTACTGCGTGAGAGTCTGGTATGCTTACTACTCAACCACCAAAGAATATGCAAATCGTTTATCTATAACATCAGATGTATTACATAATTTTTGCTTAAAAGGAACTAAAGTTCCTACCGTGTGTCCCGCGACACGTTCTACCTTTTTTATTAGTGTTAGAATAATAACCTTCAGAACAAGAAATTCTTCTGGTGCTTCATCTACGAAAGTATCAACATTTTCTTGGGTAAGGGTATTTGATTTCTTCGGTTTATAATTGGCATTTTGCCTTTTTAAAAAAGCCATTAATTTTCCATATTTTGATATGTCAACCTTGTCTCTGATAATTAAGGTTGTTTTTATCATGGAATAAGTAGACCATAAGGTTGACGATTTCATAGTCTTAGCCATTTCACTGAAGTAGGCAAGAACGACGTTTTCCGATGCAGTTTTTGTGACCCCTTTTTTGGCGCACCAATCATTGTACGTATTATATGCTTTATCATACCTCGGTCTACTTTTTTGGGGCATAAGATTTTCTTCAGCTTTCTCCGCTGCTTCCTTTATGTCTGGCGGTGTGCACTCCAGCTCTATATCCGACATTTTATAAAAAAATCAAATTACACGGTCCAAGAGCTGACAAATTTGAAGTGTTTATTAAACACCCGCCTACTAACTATTGGGAAAGGGATAGTTATTTGTTGTTAGTTGTCATCATCATTCTATGGTTGTCTTTGTAATTTTATTGTTGACGTTTGAGAAAAAATAATGAAAAATTTGCTTTTTTCCGAATTTTTGCTTAGAAGATTATAGTTTTAAATAAAATAGCATACAAACCTCGGTGGAAAGTTACATCACTATCTCGACAGTAATGTAACACTTCCCACCTCGGTATGTAATATACTATAAACGGTTCATTATTGTGATATTTTGATTAGGATTAATCACAAATCTGCCTTTTTTTCCATTTCTTCCTACGTAATGTGTTAGAAGGACATTAACCATCGATGACGCTCACCAAGAAAGGTATTATATGAACTATATAAACTAAGGTGGTGAAGTCACTAAAATACCTACAACAAATTTTATTAAATAAGAACCTGTACCAGCAATACCTTAAGCTCCAATCCTGAACTGAGGATACACAAGAGAACAACAAAATAAAATAAGAAAAGATAAGCTTCTTTACGTCCTTCAACATAATGAAAACCCTGGAAGGATTATTCACAATTTATCTAAAGCTACCTCATTCATGAATTCAATTTAATAATTTATTGTTAACAAAATTTCCGTGAATGATGAAATGAACAATTATAGTTATAGTTATCTCTTTCTGTCGCTACTCCTACTACTGTACTATAATAAATTTTTTCAAAGAACCGATAGTTTACCTAGAAATATAAGATAGCATTCAATTGTAAGTAGCATGTTTTCTGTTTAACAAAGAGTTCGTATTGTTCGAAACTATTACCCGAATCTTATGTTAATTATTTCATTGTTTATTGTTCATTATATGTCGAGAGAAACAATGACTGATTGCTAATCACTAACTGAAATAACACGTTCATTTAGTAGATGCGTTTAATGTTCTTTTATTCTCTTTGATGTCGAGGTTGCGTCTGTTTTTATTTCTTTGTATTGTTTCTAACATATAAAATATATAAGATTTTACCGATATATGTATGATAGTATATACCTATATATGATCATTAAAATAACAAGGATTACAATGGAAAGGAAATTAGAAGAAACTATACATAAAATACAACATTTTGTTGCCGATAACTATTAGCAGAAGACTTATGAGCAATGGTTAAGAGAATTTGCTGATAATCCTTCGATATTAATGATGATTGACATTCACCTGCATTTATATGTTGTGGATATTAAGTCATAGATTTTGGCAAATTCACCTGAAAGTGAGAATGCATTCGGAACGAAAAAAAATAACATTCTTGTGTGAACTGCTTGTGCTTTGCTCACTGATTATTCGGGCAACCAAGAGGGAAAACCCTGTAGCGCTCGAAACGAAAATTCAGTTGAGATTTATGAAAAAAGTAATAAGCAATTAGCGAATGCCGATAAAATAAAAGCACCGCTAATTCATTAAAAGTGCAAAGCAATTTCGAGAGTTTATTTTAAATTAAATATATACTTTACAACTATATTGTTTTCCGTGCTACTTCAAAAGGTTTGGAAATTGATGTAAACAATAATTTTGCAAGAATAACGAATATATTGAATTATTAGAGAGTTATTGGAAACACAAATGTACTGCCTTGCAGTAATTGTGATTACCTTCAGTAAATAGTGCTCGACCTTAAAACAGACTTAAAATTTGGAGTTATTGAAACATGAAACTCTATAATGACATTATTATTAAAGTAGGTACATTGTTTTCAAAAATGTAACCTTACTTTTTTTAAGTACATACGTTTTAATCTTCATTGGAAAATATTTATTATTATTATTTTATATTCATTTAATCTATTAATTTTTACTAAGTATTACTGTTCGGTTCACATTTTTTTTAGTATTGAAACTAATTAAGGTTGGAGGATATTCTACAAGTAGGTAGCTATTTTGGCAGACAACAACAATGAGGAAATAGAGTAGTACATCATTTTATTTGACGGGGGGAGAACTGATAACTGTGAAGTGAGTCCAGTCCAGTTGTGCCATACAGATGACACAGATCACCTACAAATTGTGAAATATAAATATGAGACATGAAATAAAGTCGGGATAGTGCACTGCAGTAATCGCGCACAAATAGAACAAGCACTAACTTTTATAATGTATCCCTTATTTAAAACATCAAATGCGCATGCGTATATGTCACTATAAGGACAGCACTATTATTGCTTGACCTTATAAAAGTTCCAATAACTCTCTATTTATTATAATGTTTGATTTAATCAGAAAACGTTACGTGCGAAAGTTCTTTTTTCTCCATTGTATCATCGAAATTCAAGGCTTTACACTGCAACCACTCAATTCTCTACTAATCTAGAATGAAAGCTGGCGTTATCCATTACAATAACTGAATTCTGGGGAATGTATTCGATTATTTGTTCCTTATTTATTCCTTAAAAACGTCAGCCGTCATTTCTTCGTAGTAGTCTCATACATAAAACAATAAAAAATTTCTCGGACAGACAAGCGGCTTTGAAAGCACTTAGCTCTCACCATGTTACGTAGAAATTGGTTTTAAACCCAAAAAAGACTCTCCTCAATAGGAGAACTCAATAAAGTATTGCTGGTCTGGATCCCTGACCATTTTGGCATGGAAGGAAACGAGAAGACAGACTCTCTTGCGAGGGAGGGTGCCGCACGTGTTTCTATCAGAGCCTACAATTGGCATCTCAATAAGCTTTACCAAAAAAACACTAAATACCTGGACAGCAAGAAGAGCTTCAGACTTCTGGCATAATGTACCAGGATTGGTTCATTCAAAGGCTTTTATACATCCTTCGAAGAATGTCTCCAAACAAATGTTAGAATATAGCATGACCTACGTTGTGTAACAGGCTTTTTACAGGACACTGTCATCTGAATCATCATAATATGCTGAAACATGGACTGTCGGAGGATTCGACTTGCCGTCTTTGTCTGGAAGATGATGAAACAGCAGAGCATATAATTTGTGCCTGCCCCGCCACGGCTCGAATCATGTATCTGATGTTTGGTAGGGTCTCTCTCTCGCCCTCGGACCTGAAATATCATTCACCAAATAAACTAAACGGCTGTGTTAAGAAGCTGAATTTGTTTGGTAAAATATGAATACGTGTGAGCCACAATAGACTCTTGCGAGTCGCAGCGGAGGGCCTTACAGACCCACTCACCACACAACTAACCTAAGCTAGTTGCTTGAATTAGATTAAAATTACAATAATCCTTGATCCAAAAATCCGTTTTCACTGCCTATATGAGTTATAATAAGCCTGCGTCCTTTTCCAGAGGGAAATCTTAATCCTGTTGACCAACCCTCCATGACAGCTTGTCGTAAACTCAG
Source organism: Galerucella tenella (assembly GCA_910591685.1). Classification (NCBI taxonomy): domain Eukaryota; kingdom Metazoa; phylum Arthropoda; class Insecta; order Coleoptera; family Chrysomelidae; genus Galerucella; species Galerucella tenella. The sequence goes on from CAJUYH010002513.1 coordinate 27,685, forward strand.
TATATTTTTATTTTGCCAGACTTTTGATACGCCTATGGTTTACAACTATTTTATTGTCCAAACCCCCGATCCGTGCTATCAACTCCATTGGGACAGACTTTAGGTCCTGCTACTTTTCTAGTGAGTTTTGTTGTGGGGACACTTCAAATAACAAACTTTTAATTACATAAAATTGAATCATCACTATTTTTTTCGTAGACAAAATAGTAGTTTCCAAAAATACTTATCAGGTAAATTTAAAATATTTCCCTAGCGAGTCATCAATTAAAAATAACATTGATCGTCAGTTTAGTGATAGACAAACTTAAAAATAACGATGTGACGAAATCAATTACACTTAAAATGAATGATAGCTAATTAATCACACAACTTCCATTTATCATTTTCATTCAACATTTTTTCTGCATATATCGCTTCATTCCACAAACCTATATTTATTTATAGCATTATGTTTTGGCCAGTCGAAAGCCAGACTGTTTTCCACTATTAATTGCGCTTGAAATTGACGTACGTTTTGACGTGCTCTCCAGATTTTTGCCAAGAACTATTTACCGACACCGACGTTACGTTTTCGCCAAATATGTGGGCGTTTTCAAAACACAATTTTTTATAATTGGAGAGTTTGATTCTATTTTTATATTAATTATAAATAACGAATCCATAGCCAAGGCAACGAGGAAATGGGCGGATGTAATTTGGGCGCTAAAAGATTAATGCACTTTTTACAACATGTAAACTAGGCGCCAAGACATTTTAATCATATGTGTATTTTGGGCGCTAACCGACTGAATCTATCAACCTCCCTCTAAAATTCAAACTAAAAAAAACAAGAAAGCCCAGGCCCAAACCCGGTAGATCAAAGTGTAACTATGTATAAAAATATCAGAAAATAAGAAATAGAAAACTATTGGGTTTTTCCAAATATTGGTGGTTAAATTATTAAGATAAGAATTATTTTATGACTCGACCTAGCTGCACTTCTTAGCGCCGAAAATACATGTCGGATTATCTACCCTTCTTGGTCAGACAGGTGAAGAAGGATGGTTAGCGCCTAAATTACACCCGCCGGAGGAAATTTGGAATCGATGCCACGAGCTGCAGGTGGATAGACTGCATGCTCAGATGCAGGCTATTAGAAAAAACTCTTATGGGGAAGACAATGGCCGTGCGTGCAACCAGGGGCTGTCCACAGGGGGGAATACTGTGCCCGCTGTTGTGAAACCTGGTCATGGATGGGCTCATCAGAACCCTACACAGAGAAGGATTTAACACCGTAGGATACCCAGGCAACCTGGTAATTCTATCCCAAGGTACATACAACAGTACAAACAGAGATAGACTCCAGATGGATTTAAATGTAGTAACAGGCTGGACTATAAAAGAAAGGTTACGCATAAAAACACAACTAGTTGTGTTCACCAGAAGAAGGAAGAGGAGGATCCACAATAAGCCCAGGAGGCTGAGGTGGTGCCGGCGAAGGGACGGCTTTCTTAAAAAAAAAGAAATAATCTATGGTGGACTGTATCCTCCTCAAAAACCAAGAGCATGATGTTAGGAAATACCCTCTACTTGTCTTTTCCCACTTGAAACTGCTCAACACAACTCTTAACTTTGTTAATACAATATCGTTTCTTGGGATGTAAACAATTGTAAACTCTCCTGGCAACCGCACATCCGTAACTTTATTTGCAAATCTACCAACGGACTCAATGTATTACGATCTTTATCAAGAAGAACCTAAGGTTGGGATTTTCCCTGCCTCATCTGCCTGTACAGAATTATAGTCATCATAGTAAGATCTTGATTAGATTATGCTTCAGCTAAGCAAGCAGCACTAAATATTCCAAATCCAATACTGCAAGCGCCAAAGGTGATGGCGAGCCCGCCCCCATGCGCACCGACTCATTTTTAATGTTACCTCCCACTACAGCTCTCGCAAGACATATAAACGTGGAGACGTATCATTAGGTCTGTTCGTAGATCAGTCACAAACGGTTGGAAATTGGACGACTCATGCGCAGTGGATAAAAACTGTTCACAAAAAGAATCTGCGCATGAGTCGTCCAATTTCAAACCGTTTGTGACTGCTCTACGAACAAACCTATTAGTTGTCCTCCAATTCTGTTGGCACGACACTGACCGGCAAGGGGCTTATCGTAATCCAATGGAAATTTAGTTGGGATAGTCTATACCTGCGCGATCACTCGCTATCACATTTGGCGCTTGCAGTACCTAACTCTACTATTAGAATTTGCCTTGGGCTTTCCACTAAAGTCCAATTGACAGTCTACTTTGTGAAACATCTGAACTTCCTGAGTCTTTTTTGTCAAATCGAAAAATAGAAAGAAAATATCCGATACTGCCTTTTACGAAAAAAGAAAATAGATCTCTAGACACTTTCAACGTCCTTAACATATTTCCCGGAAGAATCAAATCCGCACATTCTATGAAAAACTGTCTCAACTACATCTATACACCCAGTGTACACAGACACTTTCCAGATGGAAAATGGAGTAGGAGCCTCCGTTAATGCATCTACCGAATCTATTAAAATCACATTATCTTCACTGTTGAATTAATATCTAATTTATTAAGCCTTGCTCTTTGCGAGTAATGCTGATTCCCAGAAGTTTCTAATATTAACTTCCATTGATAGTCTATAGCATATTTCCCACAAACAAACTCAGTGGATCGATTGTGGTGCAGTCTAGCGGTGTGAAGTTTGGTATGACATAGAAAGGTGGGTAACCAGAAACTGTAATTAGTTTGAGACCATCTACATTTGTATCTGTAGAGTAGGGAGGGTGAGTGTAGACTCACAGCACTTAGGCCACATGTGACCCATTGTACATCCTCCGAGGAGTTGTCCTCCTAGATCATCGTCCATCCTGTCCTTTCCAGGAAGGTGGACAAGTCACTAGGAGACATCTCCTTTATATCGGCAGGTGTAGACAATACTCACCGAACACTCTCTTATTGACACTCCGGACACTCGCAGTTTCATCTTCCTGTTCATACATCCTGCATAGAGGTGTGTCCACTAGTCTCATAGTATGGAGATGTTTCCTTAGTTGACAGTGACCAGTCATAAATTCTACTGTTAAACGTAGGTTTTTCCTGGTCATCGCCAAATATTTCTTCGGCGCCAGCTTCCCAGGGTCGCCCAGGGTGATCATGGCAAGACTGCATCCTTTGATTCCATCCCATCTCTTAAGGGATTGAGCAAGGGTGTAACGTTTGGCTAGTTTCGCAATTGCCGAAGTCGTTAGGCCGTAGGTGTCACTGGGTCCTATAATTTTTAGACCAGCTGCTTCCCTGGCTCCCAGATTGTTATGTTTTTGCCTGTTTATTTTGCGGCAATTGAGATATCACCCAGTTCTGTTTGAACCACGCTGGTATTGTTTCCCATTCTTCACTCAATCCTGAGGCTTAGTGCTCTCGAGTAAACTCCACATCCTGAGCGTTCTTTCAGTTTTGTGCAGCCATATATACATTTCACTAATTTAATAATGTCAATGTTGCCGTGTTTGAACCATTACATACGGATATCCCTGTATCAATATCAATCTAATAATATCTAATTTTAGACGTGCAATAATAGATACCAAAAATCGTTGTTATTTTAGTGGGATACTATTAAAAATCGTGTTTCAACAATTCATTAACCTTCAAGAACATTCAGAATTCTTGTACCATAACAAATTTTACCGATAAAATTAATAACAAAGAAATTATTTCAGCTGTATTCTTAGAATAATTGAAAAAAATTGTCTAATAATCGAAACAGCCAAGCAAGAGACGAAATCTAAATAAACATTACTTCGAAATAATCATTTTTCTTTATGTGGTAGAAACTTATTTTTTCCAGTGAAATATTTACCACTAAATGGTTCCATAAACAATTTATTTTATTGACAATCGGTTCTTATTTATTTTATTAAATTATAACATAAAGAAAAAAATTGAGAACCAAAACTGATGTGAATGATTGTAGTAAATATTAATTATAACTGAGTTAACTGTATAAACCCTCACTTCGTGGAATCTACTCATCATATGGTTTTAAATGAAACTAATTGTTTTTTAATGACTCCACAATATATTTGTAAAAATCTGTAAATTGCAAGTAAATTGACAATTGTTTCGATATAAATATCATCATCAGAATGACAGAAGTTACTTGCAATTTACAGATTTTTACAAATATATTGTGGAGTCATTAAAAAACAATTAGTTTCATTTAAAACCATATTAATTATAACATTTGAATTCTTATTACTGTGAACCGTTAATGTAAGTCCATGTTGTTTTTCATCATTCTATCTTTCATCGCTTTTCTCCGGAATTATTCCGTCAACTGCATTGTTCTCAGCTTCTTGGGTACCGGAGGAGTAGGTACAGGTTAATTCAAAATCAGACATTATGTTTAAACCAAAAAAAAATATTTGAAACGGAAAGAATATTTTTTGACTTCATTGTCAAAACCAATAAACTAGCAACAGCAACAACAGTTTCATGGAGTTCTTTGTCGAAATAGTTATTTCTGTACCAAGACTTTCTATTATAGTCGAAGCAATAGATAAATATTTATCCTCTAGCTAGAGTGTATATTACAGTTTTTCGTTCATCTTTCCAAAAACTTACTAATTTCCGAACGAAAAACTGACTATTTTTGAAGACAAGTTTTTTGCTTCCGCTATGCACGTTTATGGTTATTATGATACTAGAATATAGTACTAAAAAATAAAATATAGGATGTTCCATTTATAGCACAACTTTTAAACTTGACTTTTACCAACTTTAAACGCTCAGTTTAATTTGAAATTTTGTTCACTTGTCAAGGGCCTTTGACACTACAATATACTAACAAAAAATAAAATGTAATGAAATATTATGTGTTCCAAATATAACGCAACTTTTAAACTTGATTTTTACCCACTTTAAACGCTCAGATTAATTTGAAATTTTGCACACTTGTCAAGAAGCGATTACACTACAATATACTAATGAAATATAGGGTGCTCCATTTATAAAGCAACTTGTAAACTTGATATTTACCAAATTTAAACTCTCAGATTAATTTGAAATTTTGCATACTTGTCAAGGTCCGATGATACTACAATATAAGAATGAAAAATAGAATACAGTAATAAAATATAGAGTGTTCCATTGATATCGCAACTTTTTAACTCGATTTTCACCCACTTTACACGCTCGGATTAATTTGAAATTTTGCACACTTATCAAGGACCGTTCACACTACAATATACTAATCAAAAATAAAATATAGTAATGAAATATAGGGTGTTCCATTTGTAACGC
>CAJUYH010002514.1:0-39520 GCA_910591685.1 Galerucella tenella
GAAGGATAAATCGACTAATGAAATAATTTGGTACCGACCCCAACTAAAATTTTGGGAATTTCCAACATTAACAGGTTTAACAGAATGTCATTAAAAGATTAGCATGGTGGACTTGACCGGTGACCTTAATCCCCTAAAATAAAATTTCTACCTGAATTTATGGACGTGGTGGAGCTACCATGTAGCCATTTCTCCGATCGAATATATTGACGAATCACTTAATAATAAAGTAGAAGTGGCTAATAAAATATTCAACACCCCTGCCTCGACTTCAAATGAAAATGATGGAAACGAGATAAATCAAACAATTAGCCATGCAGCTTCAACGTCTATAAATTCTCGTTGCCCTCCAGTACAATGTACAATAAATGTAAATATTTACAACAATTAATTTGTGTTCAAGAATATCGTTATGAATTAGATGTTTCTTTTATTTCTTGTATAACAACTTTATCAATATAAAAATTAAAACCATACTTTGTTTCATTTTATTGTAATAATCCATTTGTAACATTACCGCATTGTTATTTTCTAATTGCTTAGCAACTGCCCACTATTCTGGAATGTTGAGCTTTGCGCATTAAGGTCTATCGTCTAACCAAGATACGAGCTGATTTGTATATTTTCCCCGTTTTTTTGAAAAATTAATAAGTTTTGATTCGAGACCACACTCTGTATATCAATATATTAAAATTTTAATTGGAAAGAGCAAATAAGAATAAATGTCGGATGCTTCCTCATACACTTTTTTACTTGTTAACTTCTAAATTAAATCAAAATGGTTAGATATATTATGTAGGTATAATTAAAATTTTTAATACAGGGTAATGTTAAAACTTACATGCCCAACAGTAATCTGCCAAAGTATCTACTTACTTGATTTGTTTCTACTATAGAAATATTATGGTAAAATCATTAACTGCATTTTAATATCTCCTGAATAATAATGAACATTGTAATAGTTTTGGTATTCTACAATATTTTTTATCTTAAACCGAATAAAGCAATGAAAACTGAATTTTTTTTGTTTTGTTTTAGCGTTAATTGGATCCTTTTCCATGGGAACGGTATTCTTCGTATCTCCCGTATCAGGAGTTTTGACTGACAATATAGGCCTACGACAAACAACATTTCTGGGTGGGGCAATAGCTTCTGGAGGGATGCTACTATCTTCATTCTTTATTGACGATATAGTAATTCTGTGTATTACTTATGGAGTTATGTACGGTTTGGGCGGAGCTTTGGCATATACACCGTCTTTGGCTATTTTAGGACATTATTTTAAGAAGTATTTGGGAAAAGTGAATGGATTTGCTGCCGCTGGCAGTTCCGTATTTACAATAGTAATGCCCTACTTAATCGATGCTTTTTTGAAGAGATTTGGGGTAAGTAGGTATGTCCATTTTATTTCGAATCTTTCTGATTCGTAAGAGAAAAAATAGAAATAAAAACAGCAACTTTTAATATCGACGAAATATAATACACTATTTTTCATAAAATTGTAATTTTTATTAAAAATATAAAAAAGTGTGATTGTGCCACAACGTTTTAGGCGAGCGAGCGAGCGAAACTAAGCTGTGCTAAACGAAGCTAAACGCTACCAAATAAAACTAAGTACGGACGTATAAATATATTTAAAATCATTTCTGTGGTGTAAAAAATTGTGCTATTGGATCTTTATTCAGAATCATCATCTGAAGAATAAGACTTTCGATATCGCTAATGTAATTATATTATGGGAGAAATGTTGGATATGCACTTTCATTTCTGCTAAATTGAGTTATATATCAGAAAGTATACTCCATACGAAGGAGAAATCAATGTAATAAATGGCTAACTCATCATTCTCGTATCGACATCTAGCAATCAGTGTAAAGTAGACACTACACTACAGCAGACACTACTTAGAAGTAAGTATCTAAATAGATAACTTAATTTAGCAAAATTTTGAGTTATCCAGTTGTTGTATTTAGGCGACGAATTATTTTAATGCTTTGGGCGATTACTTAGAGTTCAAATTTTCAGGGATTCATTTTTTGGATATTTCCAACAAGATTTTGAGTTAGAATGAGTCCTAATCAGTACTCAGAAAGTGTTGGGCTCATCCCAAAGGAAATGCCTACCAACCAAACCCACTTCAAGCTCATCGTTACTCCCGCCTCGGAATCACTACCCTAGCATACTTCAAGATGTTAGGCGGACCCTTACACACTTTTCATCATCTTCTCCATTCTATCAATCCCTAATAATGCTATCCACTACGCCACTTACCTCCATCCATTCCTCCTCGTCCCGCAACATTATCTCCACCATGTTTTCCCAATACACCGCCTCCCCTAGATCATTTTCCAACTTCTTCCACTTCCTCGTTCTTCCAGCACCTGAACACATTTCTCATTTCAACCTCCACTTTACATATCTCGCACACTCCAGTCTTTTTTTCCCAATCTTGTGGAGGTACCCTACTCTCGACCCATGTCCAGTGAGCACCTGTGTCAAGAAGAAGTTTACCTCCCCGAATTTCCGGTCCATCCAATCTTTCCGTCGAATCTGACTTGTCGTTTAGAAGTTACGCTTAAAGTAAATACTATTCGACTCCATGCGAAGTGAGCGTCACCAAGCGAAGCAGGGGGTCACGTCTAGTTGTATACAAATAAATTTAATAATTACCCTCCAAAAGGACAGACCTACTAACTTAAAAAAGTACTCCCTTGACTGTCTTTAGATGCAACTTAAGCTAAATAAATAAATATAGTGCACACTATTTCTCATGTCGTGTATTCAAAAAATAAACTACGCAAAGTGTTTCTATGTAAACATTTTCAATTTATCTTTTGGCTCTTATTTTCAGTTATAATTTTTTCCTAAATACGTCGTTTTTGTTTCAGATAGAGTGGACTCTTCGAATGCTGGCTCTCCAATCAAGTTTTATCATGATCTTCGCATTCCTCTTCAAGCCAATTAAGCACACTACACAAACAAAATTCAAAAAAACGTCAATTGGTGATATTTTCAACATTGCGCTATTTAAAAATTTCCAATATGTAGTGTGGGTGAGTTTTATAGCAGTTTCTTTGTTCGGTTATTTCGTACCGTATGTATACATGCTCAAATTCGTGGAGACGAATTTTGAAAAAGGATCGGATACAAAGTTGCCTATAATGTGTATAGGAGTAGCATCGGGTAAGTAATTAATTAGTAAACATAGATAGATATACTTTGGCAAGTTTATCTGGAGCCCTGAAAGGAATGCAGTCGAAAACATTCGATATTGCCACGTTTAACTATGGAAAAGCTAAAGTGCTAAGTATGTAGTGATAATAATTAGAAAAGGGACTTTTTATTATTAACAATATCAACAATATGATTGAACGTTAATTCTTTAATGTGCTTGTTTCCTTGGATTTTCTCTATTAACATTATTTTTTGAATTTATAAATATTAAAAGATGAGCACTTTTTCAAATTTGTTACGGGGTTCTTCAAGCTCTTGCAGCGTTGTACGAAAACCATAATTACCACACCCTCCGAATTACATAATTGGTGATTTTTATCGAAAGCTGACTTCTTATTGGCAAGCGCGTGCGTGTGTTCTTCCTTCTCACTTCGTCAATTGACTGATATTGATTTATCCAGTGGCGTTGGTATTGTCAGTTACCCTTGTATTTTCAATTTTACTTGGTAAAATAGGTACCGTACGCTATTTGTACGTTTATGACATATATGCCTCGCCTCTTACCGGTTCCCCGTAGCTTCAGATAAACCTGCCAAACTATAGCTTTATTTTCATATTAATAAAAAGAAAATTAGAGTGATGGAAACATTTCAAATCTATGTGCATTAGCTTAATCCCTATCAAAGTTGAAAACAAAAAGATGAAACATAATTTAATTAAACACCCATTTGAAAACGTCCAACTTTCGTTAACATAAGAAAGTGGTCAACGAAAAAGATACAGAATAACGTTTCAAAATTTTTCGTTAATACTTCCAATCGTTTGTAAACGAAACCTTTGCTGAACAAAATATTACAGAATAGACGCCTTAATTAGGAAGAGATCCAATCTAACATTGGTGCCCTAGCCTAGTCAATTTAGTTTGTGGCAAATAATACTAATGTCCATACAATCGAAAGCCTTCTTAAAAGCAAACAACAAAGATACAACAATGTTTCCCTTATCTAATTCTTTGAACACAAAGTTAAGAAGACTAACTGAAGAAGTTTCAGTGCTTTTAGATTTTTTAAAACCATGCTGCGCAGCATTGAGTATGTTATAGTTAGTTCTGCAATCCAAAAGTATTTCCTACGCTGCTCTTTTGAAAATGTTGGGAGTAATTATTAAGCTTGTCTATAGTTATCTATGATATATGGATCTCTTTTTTATACAATCGCCAAATAATTGAAATCCATTCTACGCATCTTCTGAAAAGTTCTAGGAGAGTTATTTCGGGCATTAACTGCCCTGAGAAGCATATCGCACTTGTTCTATGGGATTAATGTCCGAGACATAGAAAGATAGTCATTTACGGCTCTTCTACGATGAGGATGGGCATTATGATCCGTATAAACAAAATTATCACCAACAAACCCTCTCCAGATTCTAATGTAAGAATGTGGAATATCTCTGATAACTGTCACCAGTCATTTAATGTTCATTTAAATTGACTAAGAATATACATAATCCCTGCTCAAAATATAGCGTTACTCTCGCGAAGGGAGGCATAGTATGAACATTTGCAAGTTGGACAGCTCTTGGGTTTCCTACAAACATAATTTTGGCGACTATACAACAAAATTCTTCAGCCAACTGTAGTCAACGACTCCGTACACTTGTTTTAGCTGGAAAGCTCAAATCAGTCTCACGGATTCATCTCCTGGATGTAGACAGAGGTACTTGAACACTGGCTGGCTGCCTCACACACCTTCGAAGTTCTGGAACTGCCATTTCAGAAATCGTATCACAACTCATGTTCATGCCATAAGCTGTAAAATTTAACTAAAATAAACCACCCTCAGGCTATGGTACTCTTGTATACAGTTGACCCAGGGGCAGAGATATAAATACCCTAGGATCTTGTGCAACTGTATTGGAAAGGTGGAAATATACCATTCAATTATGTGAAGAGATTAGAGAAAACTAATTTATGGGACCAGAACCTTCTATTAGCATCTAAAACCATACAGAAAATATACTAATCAGCTTTGTTACGAAGCTGAAGTTGTTTGGTGACAGTTGCAAGCTGCCTAATAGACCCACTTACCACAAAACTAATCTAACCAAAACATAAACCAATCAAATAAAACAGTATAATCTACTTATCTTAAAAAAAAACATACCAACCTTTTTTTCACTAAATTGTCATAATTTTAAATGAAAACCATTTATTGGATTATTTTCTATTAACTTTCAATCTAGGTGAAAATCTTTTGAATCAATGTGTATGTTTGTGTTTAGTAGTTTATAATTTTTCTTTAAATTTGGTAATAGTAATTTCTTTATTTTGGCAGCATAATGAAAAAAATGTATTAAACAATAGTAAAATATAATCATATTTCTTTGTTTTAGGTATTGGAAGGCTGATATTTGGTTATATAGCCGATTTACCTAAAGTGAATCGGATATACATGCAACAATTGAGTTTTTTCAGTATAGGATTAATGACAATGTTGTTACCTTTTACTGTTGGATATTACGCATGGTTAGTAGTCATTACTTTGGCTATGGGTATCTTTGATGGTTGTTTTATAGCTCTCCTAGGTAAGTTACCACTTTAGTCGTTAATCCATTTGCATATTAAGAAAAATGTTACGATATCACTTTTAATTTGAACCGCAAAAACCACTACCGGAAATTATGTTTCAAAATGTTGATAGCGATTTTATATTATAACTTGACGATTCCAGAATCGATAGGAAGAATGAATTATTACAAATATTACTTTGTAATGATTCTAAAACAAATATTTGTAAATATTATAATTAACATGATTTTCTCCATCACAGACTGTAGTAACATTATCCATTTTTATACATAAACATATCTATAGTATTTATCTTATTCCATTGGACATTGAATATAAATAAACATGGTCCTTCTGCTAGTTGAATACTGAAGAACGAGTGGGGGTTCCTCACTAAAAAAATTTAGTAACATCATCCCAAGAATATGCTATGCTATAGTTAGACACTTAATTCGGAAATAAAGTGGATGAATTCAGAAATATTTGATTTGTTTGAGTTTTAAATAAGAATCTAATTATCTTTGGTTTTGAGTTAATTTTATATATGAATTGTGGAAATAATTACTTCATTAGATGCTGATACGAATATTTCTTATATCTTAAATCTTTTTTGGAATTGAATTTTGATACGTCATCAAATCGAGCGCTTCAATTTAGTGTGTCGTTCATTTTTGGTGCTCACTCACATCACTTAATCTAAGATCACATCAACTGAACTGAGCTGAGATCTCAGTCAAAAAGAACGTATCTATTGTTACAATATTGCATACAATGGCACTTATCTTGAATATTTCTGCTGTGAGAAATATTTCACAATCCGTGAAGAGTGATCAACGTTTAAAGTCACTTTGAAAAAAACTGCTAATAATACTGTAATAATCAATAATATTTACAACCAAATAAAAAAGAATAATATAGAGGCTTTAATTGATATATACTACATTCTCTTACTATTTCTATTGCTTAGCAAAATAGCTCAATTATGACGAGGGCTAAGACGTTCATTGGAATTATGTTGCATTAGGTGTAGATTGTGAAATGTGAATAAACATGCATTGAAATTGTTTAATATTAAGTTTAAGTGGAATTGTAATTAGTTTTTAGTTGGACAATTTAACTATTTTATTTACTTAACGATTATTATTTTTATTTGTTTTCAGGTCCTATTGCCTTTGATATCTGCGGTCGAGAAGGAGCTACACAAGCGATAGGTTTTCTTTTAGGAGTTTGTTCCATACCATTGACGTTGGGTCCGTACATCGCTGGTCTTATTCTCGACACATACAATAGCTACACCTTACCTTTTATTTTGGCTGGAGTACCACCTGTGATAGGATCCATAGGATTATTTGCAATCAAATGTTCACCGAATACAAAAATTATCACAACGCAAACGCAGGATAGTAAAGCAGAACCTAATGAAAAAGGTGAGACATTTTCGATTCTGCTCAAAAATGGAACAGTATAAGAAAGTCGTTAAAATTATTATTTAAGATGTGTGGGTTGTGGTAGTTGTTGAATAATGTGGAACTGAAAAAACATCTTTGTAAAGTAATGGTTTTCCGGTGTTTATTTACAGAGGCTGCTGAAAAAGTCGATATAAAAAGCAAATGATAGTTTTGCATTATACTACTAAGCTTCTGTTCAATAATAAGAACTAGATTTCCTTAAAAAATTGGACATTAGAAAACATAGACTCACAATATGAAATTGTAAATCTAGACAACTCTCCACTATTCAACTGTCTTCTTAAGAAACAATTATAAAGATTAGCAGATATAGTTTTCCTTGGTTTCCTATGTCATTGTACAGTTATACTGATCATAAAATGGAAAAAGATATCCAGTATATCCCAATAGAGCTAATAATAGGTTTGATCGTGGAAATGAATTTCCAATCGATTGTAAATTTCTCAAACTCTGACATTCATGTGTGATTCGTTATAAATCGATAGACAATTTTTGTTCTCATTTAGCGAGGATTATGATTATGACTATTAAGAACTATTGAAAGCTTAATAATATAGTATTTGTAATGTAAATGATTGATTGCTGGTTAAAAAGTTTATTGCCGTGGAACTTAATTGAAACTGTCGACTAAATTTTAATAACAATTGAAGGGTCAAGTTGGGCCGCGCCAACTATGTGGCGAATGTAGGCTAAAACCACAGGCGGCAATTTGGCTAAATAATTCGTACTAACGATTTTTTTTCCAATGTTGTGTTACCTGACCGTATTATTCAACTTTTTCGATTTTTATTTATTCCTGGTAGTCGGTAAATACTTTTAAAGTTAAAAAATCAGATTTTTTATTATTTACTGCAAAAATAGGCAAATGGAACGGCAACAAGGAAGCGGGTGGCACAGAATTCCCTAGAATGGAGGGAAATATCAACTTGACAGAGACATGTGAAACAGTTACGCCAAGTCTAATAAGCAAAAATGGATAACTGGCAAAACCATAAGTATGTTAAAAGGGCACTATAAGCTCAACAGCACGGAAAGCTAATGGAGTTAACAGACGAAGCCATAGGCAGATTCTACATGAGGAAACTGCAAAGCACATCCTATGTCAGTGCCAGTGCTAGGCGATAAGAAATCACCGGCAAGAAACTACTTGAAAGGTTCAGAGTCTGGGCTGATTGGCTACATAAAACGACTATCGGACTGGAAAATGGGATCTAAGTTCAGAGAACCACATTGGATCTGAATAGCACGATTAGCCGTAAATAGGTGTGATCTATATAAAAGTTGTGATATCTAGGTTGTATAATTTCGAGTAGAGTCAGTGAGATTTTTCATTTCCAAACATACATATGAGCTTCATTATTTATCAAAATCAAATCATAAATGCAGAAGTTATATCTGCATAATTGACTTGAGTCGTAAGTAAAGCACCTAAAAATATTAGCTCACTCTGGAAGTGCTTAGAGGAATAAAATCGGTAGTATGAATGTATTGTGATTGCTATTAAAAGGGCAGAATATGTATAAAGCAAACATTGAAATTTTTTTTTAAATTATACAACTAATTATTGTTCAATTTTTTCAGAATCATTGGCAAAGCCAGAGGAGGACATAACCATATAACCATAAAAAATTTGCGAGCACTGCCTCTAGGAAATTTTTCAATAATTTTGTTCACTTCCATATATTCTGCTCAATGCACGTTATTATTGAAAACCTTGAATTTTCGTTGTTTGCAATTTTGAAAAGTATTTTTACCTTATTTATTTCATATACATAAGTTTTTAAATCAACTTTAGTATTACTTTTGAAGGGACAGTAGGTTCATAAAAATTTAATAGACTGTAAGCATATACTAATTGCTTGAAAGGGTAATGTATGCTTTATAATTATTTATAATTTAAACTCGCATAAGTTTCATTTATTTTATTTTTATTTATCAATTTTATTAGCAGTATCTAAATCTAAAATCGTTGGAAATTAGTTGCAATATCAAATACATTTTAAAATGGTGAATTAAAAATTAATAAATTTGTGATATACAAATAATCCAGTAAATAAAGGGTCAAACCAGTAGCTAATTAAACAAAAGTTTCATACCGAGCATAATTGTAGTTTTCGACAGGGTCTTCCAAATAACAAAACTTCTCCCATTCTCTAGGCCCGTTGTCATGGTGAAAAATGGCCACAAATGGCGGGCATATTGTCCAATAACTCGATTCGTACAAAATACATCCATATTTTGATTAATAATAGTAATTTAGTCGAGTATTTTTTGATAATGGGTCCTTGAAAGCCATCGAATCGGCTCAGCTCAATAAAAAGTAACTTTGTTTATGCTGTTCGACATTTTTTTAAATGTTTGATTTAGTTTTTTTCTTATAATCTAAATATTTCTGAAACGATTTCCTATGAACGTAGTGTAATGTTGTTTGATATATTCTTTTGGAAGATACATACAAAAAGTTGTTGAGGTTGTATTTGGTAATAAAATAATCTGTCACCTAACGGTCATTATAAACTCAATGCTGCTTCTGGGCAGCCTTGATTTACTAAATATTTTATATACTGATATACACCATGCATTCTAGCATGATTTTAACTCCCCCTTTCAATTGTTAAACTGAAGAAAAATAGTTAATGTACGCAGTTAACTCATTTCATGTTTGAAGAAACACTCAAATAATTATATAGTGAAATCACTGTCCCTGCTTGTTTTTTAATGTGAATACTAGATTTAGTATAGGTACAGACTTTACTTAATTTTATGTTGGCGTAAAAATAGTATTACAATATAATAGAACACTGGATCTTCATATATAAACGTAGTATTATTATAAAATAAAACTGAATGCACTATATTTAAGATTGACTGCAGACAGAGATAATATTGATTGACTGTACGACTGCAGATTATAGAGAGTTCACTCATGATGAACCGCAATTTGCCTAGACAGGGCCACATTTTTGTGGTAGCTTCGGCTGGAAAATATGAGTCGTGACATTAGATCTGATTTAAATCCTAGATACTTTTGTGTATAATGTTCAACTGAAAAATAATTCAATTATCTGTGTAGCTGAACAAGAGAGTGAAATGTGTTTTTTATAATATCAAACGTTTTATTTTGCCGATTTCAAAAAGTTTAATAGAAACTAATAATGGTGTCAAGAAGATATCAATGGAATTTAATGATCAGACACATTCATAGTTGTTAAAAGATATAATGTGATATTAAAAATCAAAAAGTTTAATAAAATTAACAAAATCGAATATTTTATAGTATTGTTAGACATTATAATGTTGGCATTTATTGTTACGTTTTATCACGGTTACTGCCTTATACATTTAGATCTTCATTATATAATAGTTTCAGAGGATGTTTCGATAGTTGTTAATAAAGATTTATTGAATTTAGGTATTTTTTTTTAATTTCATGGTATGCATCGAACACAAGAGCCATTAGCGTCATTAAGGTTTACAAAACAAAATATATTGATGGTGTTGACAACCAGGTATATGAGACTTAGGACATAAATGGATTTGCGACACTCCTTCAAATTATGCACACTACATGAAGCTCCCATAACGTCTGATAGCTTACAAGAAGGAAGATAAATCAGTCGACTATCAGCCATGTAATAAAGAGAATTACCCTACGGAATAAGGCACAGAAATTATATTGAATTTCCAGATAATGAAGAAAATTTCGAGGAAATTCAAACGAATCTTAGTCGAATTTCTAATTTTCCTAACCTACTATTAACCATGAAAGATTTCGGACAGTACTTTTCAGAGATAAAAAAAGGTTATCATGATACGGCTGCTCTTAGCTTGCCACTTTTGAATTAGACGCCTAAACGAAGTCTAGTTAGAAGCACTTGATCACTGCGATTTTTTTGGATTATATGAAACAGTTTTGTGAACTTTTTCACTTCGTTTAACTTAGTTTTTGCGCCTTATCTAAACACCTTATCGCTATAGGTTTCTAATCCGACAGTGGTAAACCAAGAGCGGCCGAACTATAGTAATATTTTCAATAGTAGTTGAGTAAAACAGAAATTTGAGAGAATTTTTCATTTGACATTTAAAGCTATTAAAACTGTGTATTTTTAGTCACGTGTTAAAAATAGAAAATTAGTAATCAATTACACTGAAGAATTTTTGACAGTTCAAAGAACCAATCAAATTTCCTCATTTTTCATCAAATGAACAATTTCAGCCAATCATGTCAACATTACACTGATAACAGACCATGGACTATTTTCACGTTGCTATGAGGTCTGTTCCAACCGCAGTCAGAAACTGTAAGAAACGATCAGAGAATAGTCGACCATCGCAATCAGTGATAGGAATTACGCGAACGTAAACTCGTTGTTTGCCGCGACCAGTTATTCTCTGATCGTTTCTTACAGTTTCTGACTGCGGTTGGAACAGACCTATGGACACATTGATTTATTTCGATTTTGAAGTTCAAAATATTTAATATTTCGAAATGTCAGGATTTGGTTGTAATACTATAATTGGTAAAAAAATTTCTATACAAATAACCCTCGGACATTGATAAATGCTCAAAAATTTTATGACAACTTTCTCAAGCTTGTTGCTTGTAGGCAACAAGCTTTCGAAATCTGTCATGAAATTTTTTCGAACAATTATCAATGTCCTTGGGTTATTACTACTGATAAGAACCCCATGGGTAATTAATGTTTATGTCTTAGAGATTCCAAGGTAATTGAAAAATATTTTCTGTGAATACGTAAACTTGTCAATCTGACAGATATAAAAAATGTCGGTTCCAAGATTTGGTAACAACAGTGATTATTCGATCGACCAATTTATAGAGGATAATACTCCTCAAAGTATTTATTTGCATGAAAAATTATCTCACCGAATAAACCTCGAACATTGATAAATTTTAATAATGTTGCAATAACTTCCTCAAGCATGCTGCTTAAAGGTAACAACCCTCCGCCTTCGGCGTTGCATATTATCAATGTTGGTATATTATAGCAGAAGATAACTTTCATATTTATTGGAGATGCTGAATATCCATGTTTACCAACGCCATTTTGGCTGACATATACTCCAGGTCAAATTCGATATAACGGAGCACACATACAAACAACAAACACTGAGGAGCGACTTTTTGTATCTAATTTTTGCTCTATTATCGTTGCCTGTTGCCGTTGTAGATATTTTGTACCAATTAATGAACCCATTGATATACCTGTAATACTTACCAGCAGCAAATCGAGGTATGGGTAATTTAATAAGACAAAATATAGTCAATAACTCTTTTAATTGAATCATTTTTGTATTCTTTCTAATAAACAGACAAAGGTTTTTTTATAATAGTTTTAAAAAACTATATCTTTCAATAATACAAATGTTTAATCTGCTACCCTTACTTTAGAGCACGTACAACAATAAACATTTATATTTCACTATTATTACAGTACAATGAATTTTTCATGTTATAATACCATAGAGATACATTTTCACATTTTATTATCTCCAAGTTTGCATCGCACCTCACTCAGGTGCATTTTACCAACAAATGAGTTGCGCATGCTCTAGCCGTTCGAAGATGCTTTTAGCCGCTATACGAAAGGAAAGACTATGCGAAGCGAAACATGCGCTGCCGTTTCAGGAGCAAGTTGCCGGAATAAATCAGAATGTGTTGAAAATAAAACAATTGTATCTTCTGTATGTTCCTTGTGGTATATTATTCATTCTTTTTTTTAATTTCTTGGGAAATTAAACCACAATATTTTAGAATTCTTTATTTCAACGTTTCGGTAGCGTTCCAGCTACCGTTGTCAAGAAAAAATGAGTCGAAATTAATTTTTTATCCCTAACTGACACAACAGAAAAAATTTGACAACTAGACAATCAAAAAATCATTTTTTCTTGACAACGGTAGCTGGAACGCTACCGAAACGTTGAAATAAAGAATTCGAAAATATTGTGGTTTAATTTCCCAAGAAATTAAAAAAAAGAATAAAACAATTGTACTCAATAAGTATCCAAAAGAAGTAATATTTTATATATTTTGAATTATCTTAGGTACATCAGTGTATAAGGAACTGTTCATAAAAACTATTCTAAAAAATATAACACAGTGCGCAATGACATTAAATACTAGATACCTAAAAATATAACAATAGGAAATGAAATCTTGCACACATTTGACATGATTCCTAAAATTTATTCATAGTACATTTTTTTCTTTTGCAATATCAGCAAAATAACGAAAGCTTTCAGGTGTTTCATCAAATAGGGATACAAAAGTTAACTGAAATATGCACTACTGAGATTATTATAATATTGTTTGTGTCAGAACAGGACCAGCATTTTTTAAAATCAATTATTTCTGATAACGGAAGCTGGAACGCTACCGAAACGTTGAAATAAAAATATGAAAATAGATGATGGTTTTATTTTCCAACGATACTTAATATAAGTACCGCAAGGTATATACTGCGATAGTATTTTCTTGAAATCGTCCCACTATCATTCTGGTTGCATGAAATCTACAGAATAAATAAATGATTTCCTCGATTTAGATTCTATTGTCCAACCTATATATTTTTTTGACACTCATATTCACTATATTGACAAATATAGTGAGGTATCAAAAAGTGGAGCATTTTTTTAGTAATTAAGGTTGTTTGAGAAATTAAGGATGCTCCTTTAATATATTAGAAGTCTGATCAACTTTTTCTAATATAATTCACCTCAGTGACTATTACAGTAACCGTATGTATATTTTCCAATGTAACACTTTTGTATGTTAGATGAAACATATAAAATGATTTATGTCATACTAGTTCATTATTGTGTTTTTATTGCTTAGTTACCAACTATCTAATGTCGTACTTTATTATAAATTTCACTTTATGGCCCGCGCGGGCATTGAGAGAAATAATTTTTCGTTCAACTTATTTAATAACCATGTCGTAAGATTCTTTAGATTTTTTTGGCAACAGATTTACAGTTGCTTTCTTTGCTTTTTCAATAATTTAAATAAAATAAATCTTCGTTCATTTTGACTTTTAACTTTGACACATATAAAATTACGTTTGTCAACATTCACCTATTAATTCAAACCGGATTTTTTAAAACACTGATTTGTATTGAGATTGGATTGCAATAACGAACTAGTATGACATAAAAGTTTGTATGTACCGCAGGCATAAACAGATGTGTATACCCTCGGGCATAAACATCTATTTATACCCTTGGTACATAAATAACTATTATACATAGCGGACCATCAGTTATAAAAAATGTTAAATGAATTACCTAATTCGATCAGGAAATACGAGTATATATAAAAAAAT
Organism: Galerucella tenella; assembly: GCA_910591685.1. Lineage (NCBI taxonomy): Eukaryota > Metazoa > Arthropoda > Insecta > Coleoptera > Chrysomelidae > Galerucella > Galerucella tenella. Next base: position 14,550 of record CAJUYH010002514.1, read on the forward strand.
ATCAAACAAGCTCTTTCAGTGTTTCAACTAATTGCTTATTATCGTTGTTGCTATCACACTTTATTAACAGTAGATCTAAAAAAACTATTCAGAAACTAATCTAGTCATTCCTTTCAAATATATTCCAGATACTCCATAACTTCAAACTACTTTTCAAGTTTGAGCATTTGCCTAAGCGTAATCACAGAATCTAAGAAACCACTCAATTGGTCCGGCAAATATTTATCTTTCTCATGTAAAATCTCATATAGGAGTGAGCACTCTAAATGTACAAGAGAGAACAAAATACCAACTAATCTAGACATACACTATCTATAGTTGTTACACACATACATTGTTTTTCTGTTGTTCTATAGAATTCACTCACAGAATGGCTATACGGAACATAATTATTAGCCGTATCTGCATATCAAGAACCCCATCGTGCACCAAGACTTATTCTACAAATTTGCCATTTCACCCATTTATTATCACCTAGTGCAATTCAGAATCCCAGGGCTCAACACCTGGATAGAAGAGGGACTGTAGACATCCAGATCCGGGAAATAGGTCTACAGGAGCTACTAGTCTGAGACTTTCCTCAGGAACTAAATAGAAGTCGGGGGGCACAATATACCTTTTAGGTAACCCCAATAAACATACATATATGCCTAGTGCTAAAATTCTAACAGTGATAATTAATTTTAAAGCTTAAACGTAGCCTGATCCATCCATCACCATACACTAAAATCGAGCTAGTCTCGGAAGAAAATATATTTAATATCTACACCAAATATTATAACGATGAACAACAATAACAGGCAATACGATCGTTGTTGCCGTAACAAGTGTTTTCAAACCTAGTAAAACAGCTCCTGATCGACATTTACTATTCAATTTAGTTCAATTGACTTTTTACTAGTCCTGATGCTATTAGGAAATACATTACACACTATTTGAATTGTTGACTTAATTGAACATGTAACATTTACTAAAGTACTATTTGCTTTGTTTGAATTACTACAAATTTGCATTAAATACAACAGGCAATGAATTTGACGTATTCTTCTGAAAAAATTACAAAAGTAACCAACTATTGGGATGTTGACTGTGCTCTAATAAATTTTCCACATTTTTAAGGAATTTAATAAATAAAACCTAATTAGATCAGTCCCAAGTAACGTGACATTGAACGATACATGCAGAATCAACTAAACTAAAACTAATTTAAATTAAAACTAAGAACAGTAAAGGCGGATTCATGCAACGTTCATTATCATTACATTTTCATTATATTATAACTACATTTACATTAGAAAAGTTAATTATTATAGTTTCCTATATGATGTTCATGCAACCACATTATTGAATTTCAATTACACTATTGCATTAAGAAGTTGGTCTACTTTCAACTATAAATTATAATTACATTATATGTTTTTAGTGAAAACCATAGAGAAATATAATATAATGTCTACGTCTATGGTGAAAACCATGAAATCGCATGCGCCAAAAATGTTACAGCTTTCATTCCGAGGTCTATTTCAAGTAGCCACTAATACTTTCAAAAGTAGTGAAACTGATATATTCCAACACGTTTTTCCTGAGAGAACCTCACAACTTCCAAATAATTGCAAATAACTGACCTTCTAGCACAACCACAAGTGATTCAAATAATATGACGTTTATCAATTGCCAGTCTTGTCAGTTCATAATTAATTCGTTCAATGAACTGGTTTGATTAGGCAGTAATAATGTAATGTAAGTGTAGTTGTAATGTAATGAAAATGTAATTATAATGCACGTTGCATGAATCGGCCTTAAGCTGTTCATGCAACATAAGTTAAGAAATTAATAAACTAACCGGAAATGCGTACTCTTTTCAATCATTTGTCAAAACTTCCAATAGTAATCGAGATGTCAGATAACTGAAGATAAATCGTCGGCTTATTATGAAAAGTGACCAAGTCAATTATTTTTTTTACAGTAAACACGATTTAAATTTTATGATACAAGACAGATTGCATAAATCCAATTATTAATATCTTTATTTACAAAACATACATTTTTTTATCATTGATATATACACTTTTCCCTGTTTAGATCCATATCCAACAAGTAATTTGGTCACTTAAACACAAAATTACCAAATTTTCGTAGTAATCTGACGAAATATTAAATGCAAATCAACTTGATTGCGAAAAATATTTGTTGTAAACTATAAATTATTTTCAAACATGCAATACAAGCTCATGTAAACAATAACTTAACACAAATCATCAGTAGGTCATGTGTGGTCAGGGCTTCACACATACGATGTGTCGAATTCATGAAATAAATTAATTTCTTAGTTTTAATTTAAATGTTAATTCAGTTAATTGCATGACCATCTTTAATACATTACATGGTTTTATGTTTTAGTTTTAAATTGATCTGTTTTAATTTTTTGCCTTCGTTGTCTGGTTTATATTTATAGTGATTTTCTTCTAAATTCACTTCTGTTTTGTATTTTAAAACTATTGAAACGGAGAGTTCATATTCTATAACAATATTTAAGGAACATTTAATGTTTGGGAACGGAATAGGCTATTTTAGCAGGTGAGAAAAAGTTGAGACCGTCCATTTTTTTGTCCAGCATGTCACTAACCCTGGTCAGAGGTGGGTACTAACCCCCACTATTGTTTTGAAACTTAAATGCGGGAAAGTTTACATCATCTACTCACAAAACTTTGTATGTAAGGTTTTCTTTCTTCGCCACTCGAAACACTAATATTCTTCATATTCAAGACTTACTATTGGTATTGTTTAGCCGCCCAAACATTTCGTATAAATGGAACACTAACGTCCTCTTATTTCCAGAACTCACATGGTGCTCCTTGTCTAGTCAGCATGCGTTACTGTCTCGACTGTATTCTGATTTCAGTACAATACTCGTGAATTGTCATTTGATTATCTCATGATTTTGGTGTTTTATATACGGAATGAAGCTGGGAAATACGTTAATGGTGAATATTAGTCTGAATTATCCGAGGCTGTGCTTGAGGTGTACCAACCAAATTTCATAACTGTTTCATTTCAGCCAGTCAACAATCGCCTGTTTCCGCGAAAAATTACCAATAACTTGCTAAAAATCGCCTATTATGTCGTCTCTACGTTCATACGCGATTTTTTTTTGGTATACCTAGTATAGGTACTTGTCGTTTTCGACTCTCGCGAAACTGTATCACAAGTATGGGACCAAAGCATACACCTAGCCGTACACGTCTTTCTTTTTGTTGCATCTGTATTAAATTTTTCTAAACGTTGCGATTAATATTTATTTCTGTGGTTTTAAACCCCAAAAGGATTCCCATCTTGTGTTTATTCTAGTAGTCAATGGTTCATTCGTTTATTGTTTTTATGCTGAAAGTAGAGAATAATTTAGAAAATGGACCTAAATCTCCCTGTGAATGGACGAGAAACTTCCCGATTATGTGGAATGACAGATTATATGTAGTAGTACAGTCGAGGTACTCTATAACGATACCAAAGTATGCCTGGTACATGCAAGAAAAAATCGTTCGTTTCTAATGCTTTGGTCATATTTAAAACATTATAAATATATGCGGCTATATTAAGGCAGATTCATGCAACGTTCATTATCATTATATTATAACTTCATTTACATTAGAAAAAGTTAATTACTATAGTTTCCTAAACGATGTTCATGCAACCACATTATTGAATTTCAATTACACTATTGCATTAAGAAGTTGGTCTACTTTCAACTATAAATTATAATTACATTATATTTTTAGTGAAAACCACGAAATCGCATGCACCAAAAATGTTGCCATTCCGACTATTCCAAGGTCTCCTTCTATTTCGAGCAGCCACTAATACTTTCAAAAGTAGTGAAGCTTATAATATTCTAACACGTTTTTGCCGAGAGAACCTCATAGCTTCCAAATAATATGACGTTTATCAATTGCCAGTCTTGTGACTCTTGTCAGTTCATAACTAACTTGGTCCATGAACTGGTTTGATTAGACAGTGATAATGTAATTTAAGTGTAGTTATTATATATTATAATGAAAATGTAATTATAATGCACGTTGCACGAATCGGCCTTTACACTTTGTTCAGATTTCATTTATGCCCGATGTAAACAAGAGTTGAATTGAGCAGAGCGCATCTTACTTTACTGTCTTGCAAATAAAGTATGTGTAACATAAGATCTTTTTTTTTATTTATTTTGGGAAAAGTAAATAATCAGTTAGTATCAGTAAACAATGCATTCACAAATAATTTTAAAGAAGCGAATGGTCACATTTTGCAAGGTGAAGGATGTTGATTAATACTTCATGTACCTAGTGTGTTTGTGAATAAAAAACATTTAAACCATGTGTTGATAGTTCATAATTAACACAATATTAGAGATGACATTATCGTCTTTTTGGGATGGACTGCCTCAACTGGTGCTTAGGCGAATAACAAATTCTCAATTCAAGCATTTTTGAATAAATATTACATGTTTATTAATTGGAATAATTGAAATTGAAAAAAAACATTGAAAACTTAATTTGGACCTTAACGTTGACAAGGTACGTATTAATTTTTAATTATTTTACAATTCAAATCAAAAATTCATGGAAAAATACGCATAGAACTATCAGCTGCTTATTTTTTAATTATCACAGAAATATAAGTAGATTATAATACTGAAAAAATAGATGATTCAATAAAATAGTTTCAAAAATAAATAAATACTACACAATGAAATTCATAAAACGATTTGAGATTTCCAGCAATCATCAAAGAGAATATATAAAATTCATAAATAATTTAAAATTGTGTGCAGAGACAAGTTTTTAGAACATGAGTATACGAATTTTCTACGTCTCTCCACGGCAATGTTTAAAACAAATTTAATTGGTAATCAAGTATTTAATCTTAAAGTTAGCAGTGAAATTTAGAATGATTGGACTTAATTGAAAGTAATATGTTTTTCTGTTACTTTTTTATGGAAATTTGTCAAATGTACGAAAGAATTCTATAGTTTTTTATAAAATATCTATAATTCTTGTTTATTTTCTTCTTGACCCGCTTGCAAAATTGACACTAATTTACTAGAATAAGTTGATTGAATTGAACTTTGAAGCTCGTTAAGGGATTCCTCAGCCTGAAATGTAGCCAAAACATAATAAAAAAAATTATAATAGACATTTTAAGTATACCACTTCGTAAAAAAAACTAGTGAAATTCACATTCAGATGGTAGCGTTAAAGATAAATCGTAATTGAATGGATGAGGCTTTACTTGATGTAGAATTCAGTGGCGGATCTACGAGGGGGGGCTTTCGGGCTGAAGCCCCCCCAAAACACCTGTAATTTTTTTTTGTAAGAATGTAAATTATACCAATATAATTAGTTTGAAGCTCGTAAAATATATTATTTAGCAAGAATGACCTAATTCCACTACTACGTCTTCAATTGTATGATATCCGTTAACGTTTTAATACTTTGTATAACGTCTTAGTTACATTTACATTGCCTGCAATCAATCAACATAAAGTTTTTTGATTTTTGTGCCCGCTCCGTTTATCTAGTTTCATTGGAACGATACGCGCACTATCGAGGAAGGGCATACAGTGACTAGGGGGTTTCCCCCACCCACTCCTTGGAATGGAATGACCGGTAACCTTCTCCGCTGCTTTCATTCCTCGCAATCATTGTCGCTCGGTCGCTCGCTTAGTCAGTGCGTAGCACACGAGATAATCTACTTATACTTTTATACACTTTTCTAGTTGTAATCACGAAACACTTACTCACGGTATGCTGATTTCTACTCCAAATTGCGACCGAGCCGCGCAGATACGTCACGCGGGAACCAAAAATTTACTCCCACCTCTCGTCTTTCGATTCATTGTGTTTTTATGCAATACAAGATGTTGTTAGCTTTAATTTCAATTTAACTTGAGCTGATTCGTTTATTTAAGCTACTGTTTTGGTAGCTTCATTATATGAAAGTCCTTTCACAAAATTTCCCCCCGTTCAGCCCCCCCCCCCCCCCCAACCAAATTCTAGATCCGCCACTGATGTAGATCCATACCAAATGACGAAATGAAACAATTTAGTTAGTTTTTGCGCGATCGATCTTTTTTGTTTACTTACAGCATCGGTTGTCAGGATGGTAGGTTGTGTTTACTGGTTTCTAAGTCTAACACGTCGGTAAGTGATTCACTTACCGTTCAGACGTCGAGTAATTTACTTACCGACGTCTTAGCCCTACATACATTTAAGTGGTCCTAAATAATATATTACTTCATTCATTACACGAAAGGAACAAAAAAAAAATAAGATCTATATTTTTTTAATGAACATAAACAAACAGAACAATATAAAAAGTAATAAATAGCATGAAAACAATTTCACCAAAATGCAAATTATATTTTAAACTGATCGAGAAGTATAAATGTCACTTTTGACATTTCGCTCATTTCGATGAAATTTGAATTAAATTTTAAACTGATCGAGAAGTATAAATGTCACTTTTGACATTTAGTTCATTCCGAAGAAATTTAAATTATTTTATTCGAAGTTTATTTCAATACGATCGCGCAAAAAATGGTATAAGCATTTCGAACGTTAAGGGTGATACCGGTCTCCATCAAAAAACCTAACCAAACATTGCTGTCGACCGGTAAACAACCCTTACCGTTCTTGATACTTAATATACTATAAAATCTACATTATTATTAAAATTAAAGTTGTGACGCGTTTCGCTAACACAGTAGCTTTCTCAAACGAGTGGAGGTATAATTATTTTTATTATTGAGTGTTAGCGAAACGCGTCACAACTTTAATTTCAATAAAATATAGATTTTAACAACTTAAATTGTTTCATTTCATCATAAATCGTAATGCTTTATATATGGAAAAATAACTAGCAATATTGTCAAAGCATGTGATGGTCCGACTCTTATGAAATAGTAATATTGTGGTAAATAGTTGTGAAATGTTGAATAGTTTTTGAATTATATAATTTCTATTTTGGTATTTTAAAAACAATAATCACAACGGCAGTAGGAGGCTCAACGCTGTTTTCCTATACCTGTATACTATTTGAATGTGAATTCCACTATATAACGTAAATTTTATAAATTGATAATTAGCAGAGTAATCAAACATTTTCAATCCGTAAATACGATTTATAAACATTCCAAATGACGTAACAAACAGGCCGACCATATTGCTCTCGAAGGCATATGCCGAAACATACAAGCTTTAACTCCAACTGATCGTTTGTCAGGTGTTTTGGAATGGTCTATACTTAACGATCACGACAATTTATATTTTGAAGGGTGTATTGTAACTCTACAGGTTAACACTCTTTAACCATTATTCAGTTGTTAACCTTTTTCCGCTGTTCCGTAAACGATCATGTAACCAAAGGATTTCAGTTGGCATCAGTGGGTAAAACAAAAAATTTCAACTTTTTGTTTCCGTTATAGTCATTTATATTTAGTAATTTAGAGATTTGAAGAAGCGGCCATCGTTTATTTGTAGGCCTAATCTAGATTTGATAGACAGCTTCAAAATACTTACTTGTCGTAACAGTTGAATTGAGTTCCTCAACAATTTTTGCCACTTTTGAGCTTCCACTGAGTGCAGAGCTTCTTGCTGTTGCAATAATGTTATCCACTCCTCGTGCGATTGAGGAGGATGCCTAAAATTGTGATAGACATGGTTATTTAGGGCTAAATAAAAACAAATGTAGACGCCCTAAGCATAATAAAAAAGCATAACACTAATGAATCGCTACCCAAAAACAAAACAATGTTTATGACCCTTAGAAGGAAGAATATTATAAAATTAAAAAAACACATAATATTTTAGAAATGTACTACATAAATATAATGTCAGTATGAAACAAACGCAAATATTCGTGTTATTGAATAATGGCACTGGCCAAATTTTATTTAAAAAGTTGTCTTAAATATTAGATCGTTTTTCATGTACTATGTCAAACGAAGGCATATTAAGGCATGTTAAGTACAGGATACTCGCTCAGTCATTGAAGCACATAAAATATTTTCGAGTATACAGGGTGTTTTCGTGCTGAACAGGCAGAAATATAATATTAATAAATTGTTCTTACATTAGGGGCTAACATTGAATCATTGTCCATTAATATAATTCGTTCTTCACATCACTTTCTGTTGAATGTTGACATTTTAGTGAAAATAAATGTGATAACCAAAGAATCAAAATACGTAATAATAAACACTGTGGGAAATAAAAAAGTTTGGTTACATTCAGGCAGAACAAAACACTGTATACTTGAAAATACTTCATAATGACGACGAACAACAATTTATTTGCATTTCCAATACACAACAATTTTTCCTTATAAAAGTGGGTGACACAGAAATATATAGAAAGGTGGGTAATCTCACCAAAACATAGACAGGCGAAACAGTTCATTAGGACATTCGCTAAAATGTTTATGACTGAGCTAATAAACCGTAGTAGGTATGCTAAAAGGTCACTGAAAGCTTATGGGAAAATGTAAATCACATCATCTGCCAGTGCCACTGCCTATGAATGTGCAGATTCTTGTACTAGGCGATAAGAAGCCACCGACAAGCTGGACAGAGGCTGGAGTATGTAATTTAGATTCACAATAGATCTGGAAAGGTTGCAGCTTAAAGGGTCAATTAGCCACCTCATCAAATCTAATCTAACTAAATAATTTTACGTTTATTTTGTTGAAATCAATATTCTATCAACACTGATCATATTCAGGTCATAATAATTATTACTAGGTCTTGTCATAAAGCCTAGTTTACATGATGAACCATTAAAATATTTCACTTCACAAACAACTTAATAGTCGCTATCGCACTGTTGCGACTGCGTATCCGTACTATCGTATATACTGCCGCCGTGCTTACAAGACTGGCAGCATGATAGTTCACTTTTCCATCGAACGACTATCCAGGCCACTATCATTATTTTTTCGGACAGTCAAGCAGCTCTGAAAGCACTTGGATCTTGCCGAATAACGTTGGAATTGGTATCAAACTGCTCCAAAAAAGATTCTTCAAGAGGAAGACTCTCAACAAAGTGTCTCTGGTCTAGAATCTGGCCATTCTGGTATGGATGGCAATAAAGAGATAATCTCTCTTGCAGGGAGGGTGCCACAGGTGATGAAACTGGGTCTACCTCTCGCCCTCAGAAATCGTGAATATCATTCCACAAATAAACTAACCGTTTTTGTTAAGCAGCTGAATTTGTTTGGTGGAATATGAATAGGTGTAAACCACAATGGACTGATACGAATCGCAGAGCAGTGCCTAATAGATCCACTCACCACAAACCTAACCTAACGAAATCGCGAAATCGAAGCTTAAAGTAGAGGGTACCGATTATATCAGACGTAACCGAGATCAGATCGACAAAATTATAAGAGACATTCTATGAGAATCATCCTGCATAATTATTAAAGAAATTGAAACAAATATATAACATTTATTACATCGTTACTTACTTAAGTAAATGCAAATCCAATAAATTATAGGACGGTGCATCTTCTAAAGACCATAATTTGTAGTATAACATCACATTTAAAAACAGTAACAATATTAATACAAAAAATACTATCATGGTACATACTTCGCTGCTAAAAATACCTTCCGTATTTTTCTTTTTTGCAGGAGTATCTGGAAGAGAAATTTTATGTTTAGTAAAATACATGAGGTCTAAGAATTATTTTCAACTTTACAATTATTAATAAATTATATTTCAAGAAAAACTAAAAAACAAGCTTTATAATTTTATTCTTGAATTAAGAATTATTTTTTAATTTTTAGTTCGATTACCTATAAAGCAAGTTTTTTAGTAATTTATTTTTTACTTTTTAGTTCGATTTACTATTAGGGTTTTTTTTACTTTTCAAGCTCTATGCAAGATTAAAGTTGTTATTTTTATCAAATGGATCACCCTATATTCTACTACTATATAGTATTGTCATAGGTTCTTGCCGAGTGTGTTGCCAAATTTCGAATCAACAAGTGTGGATAAAAATCGAGTTTAAAAATTGCGTTATAAATGGAACATCCTATATATTATTTCTATATTCTATCGTCATGACCTTGACAAATATACAAAACTTGAATTAAATCGGTTCGTTTAAAGTGGGTCAAAACCGAGTCTAAAGGAGTCGGTACAAACGATTTTTATTAAGCCCCGAATTTTAATAATAATAATAATAAACTCCTTTATTTCAGATCATAATTACACGTAAACACAAAGTGAAATGACGTCATACAAACAAAAAACTTAATACTTAACCAAAAACAAAAAAGTACCGTATACATTAAACACTAATAAAATCTTGCAACGTATAAGGTTCCTTTAAAGGAACATAACTTTCCTCTTCCACTGAATATTAGTTCTCTCCTTGCATGCACAGAAAAAGCTACTTTAGATTCTATAATAAACTTCATTAAGCAAGCAAAAATAGATCTTTAACCTAGACACATTTAATAGAGAGCAATTAAAAAGTTCTGTGGCCAATTGGGAAAAGTAGAATTCGATAGATGGCGCTCTGAAATGTCAATTTCATCTTGACAACGAGTAAAACAAATCAGCTGCCGTATAAGCCCTTTGATATTTAAGTGGTTTTATTTTGCTGTTTTAGTTATTTTCAGTGTGTGTTTTGTGAAACTTTTGCTTTTTCTTTGATTGTGCTTTAGTATTTTGTGTTGTTAAAATAAATTTTGACTCCTAATATTTTTATTTTTGGAGTAATAGGTATGGTTAATATTTGTGAAAAGTACAACAAGCGTTCAATTAAGTGTTTAGTTTTTGGTCTGATTTCGTGTTTTTATTTTATTTTTGATACAATCATATCTACAAAAGTTGCAGGGAAGGTAGGTTTGTATTGAGTGAAAAGTACAACAAGCGTTCAATTAACTGTTTAGTTTTAGGTCTGATTTCGTGTTTTTATTTTATTTTTGATACAATTATATCTACAAAAGTTGCAGGGAAGGTAGGTTTCTATTGAGTAATATTTTTAATCTTTAATACCGACTTATTTTCTCTTTGATCTGCAATGAAAACAAAAAATAGAATAACATAACCTCTTCCATAATATCTCTGATTATATAAGAATATTACCTCAGAAATGATGAGAGTTGAGTTAAATAGAAAAACACAGTTTTAAACTTGTCACTGACACAAAATTAAACAAATAAAGTACGAATTCACGGTAATTACGTTGACATGAATATAATACAAAAACAATGCAAAACGAATTATTTTACTCGTTGTCGTTAGTTACAATTTTCTCCGCCAGAGGTCTCATCGAATTCTACTCCGCCCAATAGCCTTCAGCAGATGCCATCCCTGCTTCCACACACACACACACACACACACACACACACACACACACACAAGGTTCCAAATTTATTAACATTTTTCTAATCTCGTTCTTAAACATTTTTTGTGAACCAATTTCTTTTATTTTATCAGGCAGAGAATTAAAAAGCCTTAGACACATATAATGTGGGCACTTTTCGGTAAGCGTCAGTCTATGTATTGGGTATGTATGTGTGATTTTTGGGGTGACATTCACTGAGACCTAAAAGATCTATTGATGTATTGGGTAACTAACATTCAATCTTCTTGTATTATATCCATGAGTCTTCGGTCTTAAATCAAATAATTTTTTATTTTTAAACAAAAACATTAAACATTCATAAATATAAACAGCCCAAAATGCCATTATTCCAAGACTTCTAAAAACATTTCTACACGTTTCATTATACTCCATATTTCTAAATAACTCTTATTATTCGCTTCTGAACAACGAAAATGTCCTGCGCTAAGCTGTGCCTTCCCCAAAAAATAATCCCGAATTTTAAAACAGATTCAAAATTTGCATAATACATTATCCTAAGAGTGCTCTCATTTATATAGTTTCCAAGGACCCGAATTCCATAATAAATTGTATTGAGATTTATATGAAAAGACCAATCAAAAAATTCATTTATATAAATACCTAAAAACTTTGCGCCTTCAGAAAAAACTAGTTCTTTATTGTTAATATCTATTACAGATGGCTTTGTGACTGTTGCTTGTTTTGTTCTAAAAAGTGAGATGTTTGTTTTGTCTTTGTTTAAAACTAATTTATTTTTTTCAAACCATTCTGTTGCAAGGGTGAACAAATGGTTAGCCTTTGTTAAAATGTCTTGTATGTCCTTTCCGCCACTTTTACTGTATATCCAGCACTGGTTAAGGCGGAAACACATTATTTTCAGTTCATGTGAATTCATTATCATGTAGAAGAAAACACTTGCTCAAACTTGAAAATAGATAATGAATTGAGAAAAGTAGAATTTTAGCAACGAGTAAATCAAATCAGCTGCCGTATAAGCCATATGATATTTAAGGGGCATCTACCAAATTCGACCTTGCACAATTATGCTTTGTATATTTTTTTGTTTCCCTACGTCCTCACGTTTAAGTTCACATAACGAAAATTTTATTAGAAATATGAAAGCTCCGCAACATGTAGGTAGCCAAGCGGTCCAAGCGGATTTTGGTTCACGTGCTACTCTATAAGATTCGTCAGTACTCCGAGGCCGGCGAGCGTTGTATCAACAATGGAACGGCACGCGACTACCGAAGCAGAGAGACAATGTCAGTCATAGAAGGATAGAAAAGCGAGAGATGGATTTTTATCCGATATTTTAGTGGTAGCAACCGAATTTCAATAATGAATTGTACGGTCATAAGTAATTTGAGGATTCCGAGATTTTTATATAGTATTCATAAAGCTTCAAATTAGACCCCTTATAAATTAGTTTTTCCATTCAATCCATATTTAATTCTTTACAAGGGCTTAAACGTTGCTTAATATGTGTATTTTTCATATTTTTTTCAACAAAATTTGGTCAGCATTTCAAAGTTTTTATTCAATGAGAACTCCAAGTTCAACATTAATCTACATGATATATTTTTTTCTTAATTTTCAATACATCCATAACTTCAAAATTCTTTGCCAAAAATACTTCGATATTTTGTCAAATCGCTGCCGATAGATTCCCCTTAAGTGGTTTTATTTTGCTGTTTTAGTTATTTTCACTGTGTGTTTTGTAAAACTTTTGATTATTCCCCCGTGTGAGGAAATTTATGAAAATATAAACCGGGATTTTTCCTTTACGGCTATGCAGCCACAACAGTTTCGATTATGCAGCGACATAATTCAAAGTATAAAACTTTCAAATGGCTACAAAATATTGCAATCAAACTTGATCTGTAACGAAAACAAAAAATGGAATAACATGACCCCTCCCATTATAAAATATGTCCACCCAAGTTGGAATCTATGGAAAACTTTTTTATTATTAATATTAGGAAGGAAAGTTATTCTTCATAAAAAGTTCTGCATTATCTAAAACCTGTAATACAGTCATCAAATATCAATTTTTTTCAATCGTATAAGAGGTTTGTCAAAAAATATGGGTTTTACTCAGGAGTAAAGTATCTTTAAATTTGACAATATCGAAAAATGTTACTAAAAAAAGTTGGATATGGCATTAGTATAAGTACAAATTAAATTTGTTTGTTTCTAACATTAATATGATGTTCATTTTATAACTTAGTGTTTCAATGTATTTTATTATTTGCAAAATGAATGAATATGCACTTATTCCGCGTTTTAAATGTAAAATTATTAAAAAACATGGAAAACCTAAAAGATTATCATGTGTTTCCTAATCACAAGAGATAAATGTTCATTCAAAATAGAAACATTGGTAAAAAATAAAATAATTTGAAGTTTCAATTTAAATGAATGCTATCACATATTTAATCGTAGTATTTAATTCTGATCAACTTTTTTTAGTAACATTTTTTGATATTGTCAAATTTAAAGGTACTTTACTCTTGAATGAAATTGATATTTTTTGACAAACCTCGTATACGACTAAAAAATTTGATATTTCATTTATTGTATACTTTTTTTATTCAATAAAATATGTTAACTTGATGATTATTGCTTTATTTTTTCCACTTCAGGCATTATATGGTCCATTTTTTGACATTTAATTTAATTTTACTTGACTATTTGATTTTTATTATTGTAATATATTGTTGTTGTATATATGTTGTTGTATTGTATTGTAATATTGTTGAGTAACTTTACCAAAAATGTCATTTTGCAATAAAAGTAAAATTACAGTAATTTTGAATATGCCGCCAAAAACGGTAAACTTGCAGGAATCGTTTCTTTCGGCTGTTAGCGAAGTTCACAACTATTTGATTTGTGCTAGAGGTACAGATGGGACTCTCAAGGTGGCGCCACCCGTACAAAAAGAGGGCGCCTCGGGTCAGTTTCCCATCTATAAGTATTTTTTATCTATGGTCACGATCAGCCATAGATATAAACGAACTCAATATCGTTCAATTAAACAATACAAGAGGTTATTAAGAAAAACACTACGAGATTTTTCTAGTGGCTACAACATAACCACACAACATCACATACTAATCTAAACTAAAAATGTACTATTTTCTAGGTAATTTACAAATAATGTACTTACTTTCTTCAATAGCACCTCTTGCACTACTGTTAATCCGCCTTTTTCGTTTAGATTTCCTTTTAATTTCTGGAATACCATCATCACCTTCTGCATGTAGCACTCTTGTTAAATGTGCACCATAATCTTCTATGCCAGCGTAAGCATTTCTTTCAATCATACCTACAAACAATATCATAATTTGATAAAAGTAATTGGTTTATACTGTTACACAAAGTAAGAGGCTAGTTTTACAATTCCAGCACAGTAATTCTAGATGCAGTTCTCCCATTAACTGCCATCTATTAACATACTACTGTCAAATTTTGAGCTAGCTATGTCATTTAGTTTGTGCTTGACAGCCAATGAGCATAGAGATACTACATACCAATGAGACCTCTTGCATTTTAACGAAATTGGAATTGAGCTGATTAAGCATTACTGAGTTATGTTGTGGTCGTAGTAATTTTCCAACACACAGTGACTAAGAACTGGATAAGAAGAAAAGAAATAACAAATACCAAAAGAAAAAAATACACAGATAAGCATTTCATATTTTTTCATTAAATAGTGGAATTAATTAGAAGCAGTTAGTTTCATTCATAACATGTGAAGATTCCACAAAGTAAGGGTCCAAACAGTAAGTTATTGTTATCGGTGACTTCACTGAATGGGATAAAAACGTATTACACCCCAATGCAAAATTATCAGAAAATGTTACAGCAAGTGGACTCTGTAACAGAATAGAAAGGAAATTTCTTGTATTGTTACTCCTTATGTCTATTCGGAGATTCTCGAGTAGTTCGGCAGATAGAAATAAAAACGGCTGAAAGGGTCTTTCTATAATTCATTTTGTTTTGCCATGATTTATGTTGATTATTTAGTATTATTAAGTTTTGAGTATTGTTTATTTTTCATGTCATACTAGTTCATTATTGTGTTTTTATTGCTTAGTTACCAACTATCTAATGTCGTGAACTTTATGCCCGCACGGGCATAAAGAGAAATAATTTTTGGTTCAACTTATTCAATAACCATGTCGTAAGCTTCTTTAGACTTTTTTGGCAACATATTTACAGTTTCTTTCTTTGCTTTTTCAATAATATCGTCAGGAATTCCAAAATCTTCGTTAATTTTGACTTCTAACTTTGGCACATATAAAATTTATTGTGATATTATGACATTTACGTTTGTCAACATTTTTAAAACACTGATTTGTATTGAGATTGGATTGCAATAACGAACTAGTATGACATAAAAATTTGTATGTACCTCAGGCATAAACAGATGTGTATACCCTCGGGCGACTTACAAACCCTCGAGCCAGAGGCCCTTGGCTTCGTAAGACGTCGCCCTCAGGGCATAAACATCTATTTATACCCTTGGAACATAAATAACTATTAGGGATACTAAAATTGAGATGGTCTCTCTTTAAATCGATGATATTTTGATTTAAATTCTGCAAAAGAAATCCTTAAAAGCATAATGTCC
Organism: Galerucella tenella; assembly: GCA_910591685.1. NCBI lineage: Eukaryota > Metazoa > Arthropoda > Insecta > Coleoptera > Chrysomelidae > Galerucella > Galerucella tenella. The sequence continues at coordinate 30,586 of CAJUYH010002514.1, forward strand.
AATGGATTTAACAAAAAAAAATCATAGGCCAACATCCATCAGAGTTCAACTTTGTGGTTGATAAAAAACTTGAACCATATTTTGACACTGAAACCAACAGTTTCAGGTATAATATACAAAATTCGATAAAATTTTTGAAAAAATGACATTGACCTTGAATAACTTTTGTTCGCGTGTACTAATCAAAAAATGTTATCAGTCCTTTTATGTAGAGCGTTTAATTTTCTATAAAAATCAATAAAGCGATTTATTAGCCAATAAGTGACAATATAATATTATGTATATATATTTTTTCAATAATTATTAGTTAAGTATAAATAAATGTAGAATATGTGCATGTTGGCAATTATTGGCACACGTTTTTAATTGCGACATTAATAATGCTAACATGTAAAAATTACTTTTAGACAGGATTGATCTTTCGCAATAATTATTGCTTGATTCATATTTTGATTTATAGGAAACATTTTATGATTATTAATAAACTCACTTTTGTCGAGTTAACATGTGGCATTATTGTATACCCTCAACGACCTAGCCTTAGAAGAACCTTTTTTTTCAACAAATATAAATAGTATCAAAAACTACTTATATTACAAAGTCTTTTCAACAGCATGAAAAGCTGAAGAAGCGAAAATCACTTTTGTGTTATTCATATGGGAATTTAAAAAAATCGATGAGAACTATCTCAATATTAATATTAAGGTCCCAAATTTCAAGTGGTATCTTTTTAAGTCAGAAAGAAACTTTTCAGCCTGTAAGAAAAAAACCTACCCTACTATACACTAAATGGGATAGTTAAAAGCTTCTAGTATGTGACCCTGTTTTTGCTGAATTTTCAGGGATAAAGCAACTCAATGTCCTGGGAATGTTTACCGTTAGGTGCGAACAAATCGATCACGGATCATAAATCTAGGACAAAATACGGATATTTGTCAAGGAGCCGTAATAGAGGGAATAGAATAAATGCCACAACAACCAACGGAACCAGAAGATCGGCGTTGGCGATACTAATTCGTGGTAATTATATTATAATAAATATTTCTTGTTGATTGTCAAATGCATAATATAAATTCAATTTATAACTAAATAAAGAGTATATTTCATCCCTGTAAAATGCTACCAGCTTAGGAGCTCATGGAAGATACTTTGAGAAGAACTTACTTATGAATAGTTGAATAATATTATCTCATTAGACCACGTATGTTTTCTAATGAGTGCACTTTGTCACAAAACCAAAAGATTTTTGAACAGTGAATGAAGGCAAAGATTACAGAATAAAAATATAAGATGTTTCACTCGTTCGAATTTATCGCGTAAAGCACCGATGCCGCTGGTGACTGTCTGGTGACTTGGATGGTACAGTACGTCGCTACGTCCTTACTTGCATTTAATTTGGCATATTATATGGAACGTCGCCCGTCGAGTGCTGTTATTTTAGAACGGTGTTTATTGGTTGTTCGTGTTTTATATTTATGTTGTATATATTTTTTAAATGTGTTAATTAATTGTTGAAATGATCAAAAAGTCATATTATTATTTTTCTCTTTAATAGCAAAGCTTAAACACTAAATATTTTGTAATATTTGCTAATACAAAATTACAGATTTATTTTTATAATAAGGATATTATATAAACAAGTACATTAAGCAAGAAAACACAAACATTCAATTCTATAGCTAACCAAAAGGGAATTGGTCAGTTCCTTTTGAACGAATTTACTAAATTTTCTTTTCATCATCCATCTAATCAATTTCCTTGCAAATATTATGCCAGTCTCTATACCAGAGTCCGTATATATTTTAATCTCAAATGTATATTGAAAGATTTGAAAAACAATAGATTAAATTTAACACAAAAACCAAACTCCAAACTTAGTATTTCACAACATTTATAAATTTTTTTAATAAAGGTATCCTGCAGCTGCTTCTCTTTTTACTGTTTCAACCTTGTCAATCCAAAAAATACGCGTTATTCAAAGATCAAAATTTAAGATTTAGTGGCCCTATTATTCTGGTGGTTAATGAGTATATTTAATTGAATTTGTGATAAATATCTGCTAGACTATCAATAAGTATCACAAAATTACTAAGATGCTGGATAAAAACTGTGAATTGATTCATTTTAAAAATTCAAGTTTATTTTTTACTTACCTTTTCAAATTCATATCCCGAACATTTTTCGAAATAATTAACATTTAAAAATAATCCTTTGTGATAAGGAATCCTATTAATTTAAATATATTTCTCTAATTACCCCTGTATAGCTTAAAATAAAATAAGCTTTTCGAACTTATCTGGTATCTACCGGTCTAGTTATTGACAACAAAAGCGAGTCGTAAACATAATTTATGAGAGCGGCGTCCGTTTGGGACAGCAACTTGAATCAAACCGCCCTGAAGTGAAACATCTTATATTTCTATTCTGTAATCTTTGATGAAGGGGCCTTTTAAACGATACTTCCCATTTAAAACCTTGGGAGTTGTAACTGTCACTCGAAGAGAGTTGAAGGTAGAGATCGTATTTCAATGTTGAAACATTTATAATTTGAATGTGACGCGTTTTCTACAAACATCTACAATATATCCGAAATATTTCCACTCTGTATAGTTAAATTTGAGATATATTCCAAAAATACGCATACGTTTTACTAATAAATGTTTTCAAATGTTATGCGGAAATTAAAATATTAAAGGCATACCGTACCTTTTACTAGTCCCCATACAGACTTCTTATATTTAACTTGTGCAAACATTAACAGGGAACTATGTGTCTCCGACACTTTCTGAAGACAATAATGAGCGGAGACGTAAAAACTATCTGCGTAAGGAACACCAGCATTTAGAGATTCTACGTCTATTGAATATAAGTGGCCAGCTCTACTGCAAGGGTTCATTGTCTGAAAAATGTGAAATAAACAATATTTTTAAATTATTAAACAAGATAAATGTGCAAAAAATTACTGACGATACTTGTTTTCAAAACAAATAGATTGTATCAACTACAAAAACTTAATATGTCAGCTATAGGATGGACGTTTTAATATGGCTGTATTTTGATGGCGCAATTCACATAGAACTGGCGTCGAGAGTGCTCTTTTCATTTCCATTTAATTAAATAACTAACAAAACAAAAAATACGCAAAGAGACGAAGAAGTGGCTGAGAAATCAGCACCTCGCTCATTGCAATGCTCTGCAGGGTCCTAGACAATCCAAACTTCTACTGAAGGGATGGACTGATGGACACGCCAGGGCAGCCACTGAACTACCAAGGAGTAGGCTAAGGAAGATAACAGGACTCCTAACAGGGCACTGCTGTATGAGGAAACTCCTCCACAACTTAGGAGTAGAGGAAAGTTCCCTATGTAGGGGTTGCGGCATGACTGACGAAACGTCAGTCCATGTTCTCTTAGAGTGTCCACACTGGGCTGTACTACGCAGGCGAATCTTCGGAGTCCCTGTTATGGCCCCTGGAGACACAAGCAGACATCCATTGAAAAAGGTTGTGGCCTTTATTGAAGGGCTCGGTTTCATGGATGTCTAGGTAGCAGGAATGGCACAATGGGCAATGGGCACAATGGCCTCAGTGTCGGAACCTTGGCTTGAGTTGTCCAGGACAGTAATTAAATGGTCCAAGGTACAATAGCGCGGACGATTGCTATTGTCCTTGTCATATCTTTTTGAAGTTACTAGTGGCGTACACGTCCGTTGTATGTCGCCTGTTGTTTATAGCTTATATTATGTCATTCGTTTGCTGCTGTGAATCACTATGACAGACGTCATGGAAAACGGTTTTTACACTGTACGAACAATAGTCAAAATGCGAGACGATATTGAATTGAATATGTTTCTAGAGAAACCTAAATAATTTTGATGTTTATATGGTTCTCGTCGTTCAGATAATTGTAATAGTAGTGCCCAGGACCGCGTTTGGCGTAAAATTGTATAAAAATTGGTACATGTATAAAAAAGAAGTTAATATTTGGAATAAGAAATTGTAGACAAAGTTTTCAAGTTAACTGGTTTATTATTTATGATGGGAATTAAATACGTACCTGCTGTTCTGTAACTTGTGCCGATTTAGGTCCCATAGTAGCTAAAAGTGCTACCGTCAAACTAACCACTCTGCTTTTACTATTATCTATTGGATTATGGGTCCAAGGGGTTTGAGTTAGGTCTGTCGTTTTTCTAGCTGCATGAAAATCCAAATAGAACTTTGAACTAGTAAAAAGTAGGGTGAAGAGTTGATCCACATGGATAGGAAACACTTCGTTAATAATTTGTTTTCCTTCGTGAGGGCATGTACAGTTAACTTTAACGTCACATCTGCAAAAAAATATACCAATTTATCAATTGAGTTCTTTTTGATGGACTGTTATTTGTATTCAAATTTTAAAAAAAAATTGAATTTTTAGATTATTTGAAAGAGGATCGTTCAAATAAACTTTTGATTACTTTTAAAGAATTTTCTTTGATTCTGATGAAAATTTTGTAGTGTGTATGATAACTATATTATTTCCAGTAACACAAACCGTATAAATACCTTATTATTTTACTAGTACAGCTAGTTTTTATTATTGTTCTAGTATAATAAAAAATACGATTGTTTATGGGCATCATTATTGAGTAGGTAAGAACTGCCATTTCAATACTTATTGAATTTGTTGTTGTTGTTGTTGTTACCGGAGTTATTAGTTAAAAAAAGAAAATGCAAAGTGTTTCATTAACGATTGGAAATATTTCAACTGTTGAATCTTGAGCTCATAATATTAATATTTAACCGAAACACTTATATGTGTAGAGATACTATACTCCCTATTAAATTATGTTATATATACGTTTCTGGCTACCAAATGTGATTGGTTGACCTTTCCCAAATTCTACGCCACTGCATTGCCATTATTTTCGTACAATTTTTCGATTCTCCATTACATTTTATGTAGATGAATATAAAGATAAAATCTCTATTTTTAGATATTTTCAAAGTTAAACATAAAGCTGCACAATTATTTTGATACGTCAAATAGTTTTAAAGCACTAGACATGAATAAAACATTTACATTTAGGTTGAATCTGAATTTTTTTAGCTCAAGATTCAACAGTTAAAATATTTTCAATTATAAATTAACCACCCTGTATATTAATAGAATAAGAAGGATGCAGTGATTGTGTTTCGCACATATAGCATTAACTTGAGAGCTTAACATAATAAGCGCCTTCTATTTCTAGTAATATAATAATATACTATTAACAGTCCTTCGGTTTCTGTGCCCAATAAAAATATGATAAATGTTAATTGGTGTAGAAGGTAGTCAATGTCAGTTGCAAGAAAAAAAGAAAATATAATGAAACAAGAAGCACACATTTAATCAAACTTCAACAAAAAAATGCATCGTTGTGAAAGCCACCATCTTACATATGATTAAGCTATAAAGCAGAGACGTACACACAGCAACATATTATGACAATTGATTATATCCAATGTGTCATCCGTGGGGTTTTGTCGATAATGCGAACTTTTGTTTAATAAATTTATGTAGCTCTGCTACTAGTTATTAGTAACACCTAATCGCTATACATACTAAATCTCATAAACATTGATTAATCATATTATAATAACTAATAAAGTAAAATAACGAAACAAAGGGGATATTGTATGTTTAAAGAACAATCAGAAACTGTTGAAAACTGTCAGAGAATAGTCGACCATTGCAATCAGTGATACGAATCACTAGACCAAGCAATACAGCATCAAAATAGTGAGGTTTTGACAAAAATCTTACTTGAAAACGGACTGTGTCATCTAGTGAAAGACATCTCCAAAATTAGGAACAATTCAATTCTAGTTAATTATTAATATTTATATTGAAATTCGAACAATGGCTAATATTAAAAGTATTGAATTTGTTTGAAATGTATATTTAAATCCCTTTTGTTGAAGTCAGAACAGGTAAGGTATCCGATTCATGTAGATTTTTTTCATGTGATAATTTAACTCCAATGTTAAAATGTCATCTGGAAATGTTATTGTCACTTTGACATCGATAAAAAAGGTGCATCCTTTTTTATCGCGATAAAAACTCCTCTTCCTCATTTTTTCTTGACAACGGTAGCTGGAACGCTACCGAAACGTTGAAATAAAGAATTCAAAAATATTGTGGTTTAATTTCCCAAGAAATTAAAAAAAGAATGAATAATATACCACAAGGAACATACAGAAGATATCTAGTAAGCGGACGTTACTTTTACACAATGACAATGAGTCGCAAGTTTGGTTAAAATAATTTATCTTGCCAAAAAACACTCGAGCTTTTCTTTTATCAGATAAATCTCTCTTTAACTCAAAGTTTTGCCAATAACTAAATTTACTCGAAAAACTGACATTGGATAAAATCGCTCCACCTTCGGTGTCGCGGACGACACTTTTACACAATGACAATGAGTCGCAAGTTAATAAAGATAATTATTTTTGTTGTTCATCCATATATTCTGTCGTTAATTTATCTTGCCAAAAAACAGTCGAGCTTTTCTTTTATCGGATAAATTTCTCTTTGCAACGAAACAGTTTTGCCAATCACTAAATTTGCTCGAAAAACTGACATGATAAAATCGCGACACCGAAGGTGGAGCGATTTTATCTAATGACAGTTTTTCGAGCAAATTTAGTGATTGGCAAAACTTTGAGTTAAAGAGAAATTTATCCGATAAAAAAAAGCTCTTGTGTTTTTACTGTTGATAAATTAACTCAAATGTTAAAATGTCATATACCTGAAAATGTTATCGTCACTTTGACATGGATAAAAAAGGTGCATCCTTTTTTATCGGATAAAAACTTCTCTTCCTCAATATCTAGTAAGGGGACGTCATTCTTACACATGACAATGAGTCGCAAGTTTGGTTACTTATAATTTCAATATTCTGTCGTTAATTTATCTTGCCAAAAAACACTCGAGCTTTTCTTTCACCAGATAACTTTCTCTTTAACTCAAAGTTTTGCCAATCACTAAATTTGCTCGAAAAACTGATATTAGTGATTGGCAAAACTGTTTCGTTGCAAATTATCCCATAAAAAAAAGCTCTTGTGTTTTTACTGTTCATAATTTTTGAATGGTCTTAGGCCAAGAGCCGGGTATTTTTTGTAAGAAATGTACGGGAACAGGTATTTTCTTTTTTGAATATGTTCAGGGGTGTCCCCTGAATGTAAATCCAAGTTGGCTTCACTTCAGCCGCCATCTTGAAAAACACGTATTAATAAATATCTCGCGAACCGCGCATCGTACGACAAAAATTGTGGAGATTATTATTGTAGATAATAATATTTGCCATCTTTTTTATTCGAAACTTTTTTTTGTATAACGCATAGGTTTTTAATTATGGCGCTCAAAACTTTTTTCAATATGGTTTTTGCTAAATATTCGGTTGATGGTCAATGATAAATTAAAAATGGTGGTAACTTAATTGTGGAGCATGGAATTTCCTATAAATTTCATTGGGAACTTTTTCCCGTAGCATTTATAGTTTAGGAGCTACAGCTTGGTAAAACTTGCACCTCGTACATTATCAGAGGCAATATTGTTCGTTGTATACGAAAACCATTTCATAACGCATAAAATGGCATGAAGTGTTCAAAAAAATGTCAATACAGCTGTGTACCGAATCAATTAAAATTATAAATAATGTGGAGAACAACTGATAATTCATCGATCTTGTGATGCCTTTTGGCCGAAATATTATTTATTAATTATTTAAATTGTTATTATGTTATTATTATGAATAAAGACATAAATTCCCTTGAAGCTAATTTCAATAAATCATGAATCGTTTATAAATATGAAATATAAAGGTCGCACGTATGAAGTCAAGTTCAGAGCGTGAAGTAAACATAAACAGTATTATTTATATTTACAAAAGAGGTCGTATAAATATGTTAACGATAGTGTTTTAAGATTCATTCTATTAATTATATTAAGGCATTCAAAATATATTCTATTACATTCTAAATATATCCTAGTAATTCATTCTAAGACATTCAATTCTAAATGAACATGTCCCAGTGATTCCAGTAGTTGTTTTATTCCTGTAAGATGACACACCGAGTGACCAGCAACACCACCTACTCAGAGGCCCTTCCACACTTCTAATTCAACAAGTATCCATAGTAGGATACATACATTACATGGCGACCCTGCAAACAATTGGAATTCTGTGAAACATGGGTGGTAAGTCAACGAAGCAAGAGGTCCAGGAAAATGGTGTAGTCAACAGCAATTTCATATTCCAGGAAGAAATCAAAGCAGATCCGGAGATGAAGGCCCTTATTTATATCATTGTGGTTTTGGTACTACAATTAGGATGGAACTACAGAAGACAAATGAAGAGGGAGATAAGAAGAAATCTACAGCAAAGCACACTGAATCTTTAAGATAGTGAGAATTTTTTTGTAAACTTTAAGGATATATTCTGTTTTGTTGTTGTTGTGTTAGTATTCGATATATATATATTTTTTTTTAATTTCCTTTCATTGATAATGAATCATTTAATTTTAAATGTCCTCCAGTGATGGAAATGCAGTAACGTGGGATGAATTTTAGATTAGATTGAATTTAATTCTAGAAGATATACGTAAGAATAGTAAGCGAGTGTTAAAAAAGGAGGTTCCTAAAAGTTCAGAAAGTCATATAGATATAATAAATAAGTTGTGTGATTCATTTAATAATTTCTCTAGGTTAATAAATAAGAATTGGTATAAGTTAGATGAGGATCAGCAGAATACATGTATTTTATATTTTGACAAAATCAGAGATAAGGTAGAGAAAGCATTTCAAGTATAAATGTCGGTATAAAGTTCCGTCTCAATTAATTACGCGTAATAATTTAATTAATAAAGAAGTATTAGAAGCAACAAGCAAAGATAAAATGGCATTAAGTATGAATGA
>CAJUYH010002515.1:0-39513 GCA_910591685.1 Galerucella tenella
TCGAGTTTGCACACCATAGAGTTTTCGATACGATTCCAGAACGGTTCCTGAATGCTTGTTGGAACAAACGTACTATTTCTGACAAGTATTTTCTATAGAGTATCAGTGTATAGATCTGTGGTTCCAAAAAACCAAACATAATAGAGAAGTTCAGTCTGAGGTCAGTGTGACCAACAAAAGTGGTTTTTTCTGACAAGAATGACAGTTAAGGTCTACCCTTTAAAATATAAGATTTTTGCATGTTTTTTTATCATTGCGAACACCCCGAAGCGTATATCTTGAAATTTAAAATGACTTTTTAGCTGAATATATATCGGTGGCCAAAAACTCTAGGAACTTTTGGCAAGTCACCATTTCATTTCTGTTATTCTGTCACTAGTTATGTCAAATGTCAGTTATATTTATTTTTCTTGATATTTGTTCAATTGTGTATGTTCATTTTCGATTAGATTTTTGTAGTTAGTTGTATATATTCTTCTAACTACTTTTTCCACTGACATCTGACATAACTAGTGACAGATAACAGAAATGAAATGGTGACATGCCAAGAGTTCCTAGAATTATTGGTCACCGATATGTTGAATATTCAGCTAAAAAGTCATTTTAAATTCCAAGATATACGCTTCGGGGGTGTATTCATTATATTAATAAATCAATATAGATGTTCGCAATGATAAAAAACATGCAAAAATCTTATGTTTTGAATGGCAGACCTTAACTGTCATTCTTGTCAGAAAAAAACACTTTTGTTAGCCACACTAACCTTAGACTGAACTCCTCTATTAACGAACGCAACAGTGTCAATAGTGCCAAAAGTGTTGACACTTTTTACCATTCCGAACTCAGTTAGAGTATCAGTGTATAGATCTGTGGTTTTAAAAAACCAAACATAATTGATATGACAGATGACAACAAGTATTACCAACACAAAATTATCCAATTCTATGGGATTATCAACATATTAATGAGAATAAAGAACCAAAATTTCAACTCACGTTTGTTTTTTCTCCAAATTTTGGAGACTTCCTTTCAAATTATTATAAGCTGCCGACTTGGTTTTCAGATCAGCATCGATTTGGCCGACTTGTTTGCTTATTATATCGGCGATGTTGCGAAGTGATTGTTTTATGGGATATTTAGCAATATCCCATTGAAATCGGGTCAAATAACTTGGTAAATCGGCTATAAATTTAGAAAAATACACAATAAATGTTAACGGCCACTAAAGACACACACAACATCTTGATGTATAAATTAACATAGAATAATATCCAAATTGGAGGAAAATTATTGCGGTTGCAATTTATCAAATTCATTAAATTGTTAATAACTGAAATGTTATGAGGAAAAAACATTTAAAAGCCAAAAGCTATTTTAGAATGACCAATGCTCAAATGACATGCATATATTAAAAAGAACAATGCTTAAATTAAAACGAATTAACATATTTTTAAAACGCAAATTGGCACCACTGTCACAGTTCTTAACTTGTATCCGCAATTTTATTGTTTATAAAACTCTTACATGATTTATCTCATAGAAAAAACTATTATGTTGCCCAACTTCTATTTGTATAGATTTTTACAGTAATCTTTGCATTTTATACCAAAAGTTAACCCAATATATTCAACTCTACTTTATAAAAGCGGGTATATTAAGCATCATTAGTACATTTTTTATGATAGTATTGGCAATAGTGTTGTTACATTCGAATACTAAGTATTACAAACGACTTGGTCCGTGTATTATTCACAATAAACTAAAATCTAATTTATAACTCAACATAACGTTCTAATTATGTAAATTGACTGCTAATCAATGTTGGGAAGTGGCTATTTCAATGAATTTAGAGTCAAATGAATGAACATCTTTTTGATCTTCCCCGAAATATCTTACCAAGGAAATAAGAGTAAGATCCCAGAGCGATAAGACATAACATATTTTCAAATAGATGAAATGTTCTTTTTTTAATTTTTTGGGAAATTAAACCACAATATTTTTAAATTCTTTACTTCAACGTTTCGGTAGCGTTCCAGCTACCGTTGTCAAGAAAAAATAAGTAGAAATTAAGTAATTTTTTATCCCTAACTGACACAACAGAAAAAATTTGACAACTAGACAATCAAAAATGTTAGGTTCTCAGTAGCATCTCGTGTGCTTTGAATACCTGTGTGTTTGTGGAGCTAGCTTAAGGGCACCTGGGCAGGTATCAGGTGGGAAAGGTAACTAAAAATAAGATTTACTTCACTTAAATTTGTATGTCTGATTTTTATATGTGTTTTGTAGAATAATATTCTAAAGTAGTATTATAAGTGTCAGACACTTTCCATGGACCAAAACTTTTGTCAGGCGCTTTAAAGCTCATAAACTTTATTTATTTTCACATGTCTGACTTTCAAATATGTTATCAAGGCAACTATTACTAAGTTATATGTGCTCAAACAGATCCGAATTATAATGAATACTATACATTGTGCATGAAGGGCATAGACTGAGACAATGTGAGTTAATGTAGAAGGGGAACCGAGTTACTATAGACGCCTCACTCACTCTAAAACGCATTCATAGTGCATACAAATTTAAGTAAGGTAACTCTTATTTTTAGTTACCTTTCTCACCTGATACCTGCCCAGGTGTCATTAAGCTAGCTCCACAAACACATAGGTATTCAAAGCACACGAGATGCTACTGATAACCTAACATTTCATCTATTTGAAAATAAGTTATGTCTTATCGTCTGGGATCTTGGACTAAAAGACACAATAATTCTTGTCTCTAGATTCTGTCAGGTATTGTAAACACCTTAGTCCTTTTCTTCTCTTCTATCCTTTCTATACAATTGTTTTTCTCCCCTGTGTTGCACCTTAATTTTTCTAGTCTTCCAAGTTTTGTTTAAAATAAAATAATTTAAAAAAATAGAATCATAGCATTCATAACTAATAAAAAATAACAACCTTAAATCCACCTCCCATGCAACATGCTATTCTGATAATATACAGTGAGACCATTAATAATTCATTTAATTCTTATTATCGATAAGTTTCAATGGATGAAGTAAAAACTTCTACACGTCTATTTTAAACTCACCAGAATACCTTTGATAGTATATGAAGCATATTTAAATTAACATTTTTAAACATGTAAGTGTAAATACATAACCTTGAAGGTGACATACACTGAGAATCTTAATGGCCTCTGCAGATTCGTTTTGCTTCATGTCTGTTGGTGTATTCTTTGTTCCAAAATCGACGTGTAGACAAGAAGTAAGATTTAACATTCTCACCGTATAAGTATTTGTATTAATCTATATCTATCTATACTTATGTTTGACGAGCTACTTTCCTCATAACATTCAGAATAAAAAAAAGGCTACAGAGACACAATAAACAGCAAAATTTTCCCGCCATTGAAATATGCTAAAGCCACCAACATGATTAAAAAAATGTTATAGGCTACGGAAATTAAGCAAAAAAGAGAGTGATATGTGTATGTGTGTTACGAAGGTAAAAACACTACAACCAATTTGACAATAAATTAACGCAGCTCTGCTTCAAAAAAATAAAAAAATAAAAATAAAATTCGTGACCGGATCCAAGATTTCATTCTTGTACGATCCAACCAATGGTTTTCAAGTTGAATTAAAAAAATTAGCTAAATACAATTTTAATATTAATGATACAAATACCAAGACTACCAGTATATAAACGTTTTTTACCCATTTTAATATGAAGGACGAGATAAAAAGACTAATTAAATGAGTGAATGTCTAAATGGCATTGAAAAGTCACAATATATGATATGCAGATTGCGAAAAAGCTTTAGGCCAGACGATAGGGGTAACAACTACAAGTAATTAGCAATACGGCTGTTTTTTTTTTCATAAGTACCATAAAGTATTTAGATTAATATGAAAAAAAGTTTACCAGTTTATCGATTTCCCAAATCACAAAACTTTTTTTTTCGATATTTCGCCCTGGGAGAAAGGTAGAGAAAAATAAAAAATACCACCGTGTAGGGGGAATGTTTTGCAACAAAAAAGGTTTCCTGCGTTTCTTTCGTCCGAGCAATGGTTTGTCCGGAAAAAATTCGGTAAACTTTGTGAAGCGCGGCGGAGTACATTATAAACTATTGTACAGTTATAATGTAATATATAAATAATTGTAATAGGGCATTTTGAAGAGAAAAGTGTCAGCTTTAAGATGGCATTTTTTTGTCATAGCATCTAATCATTTTCAGCAAATTACTCATATATAATATAAATACACACAACCAAACTTATATGGAATCACCTAATATTTTGTATTATGTATGGAATATATGAAAATAATTTATTTAGAAATAAAGTTCATTCTTTTTCCAATGTTTTAATAAAAAAAATTTCACATTCGGATTAAAGAATTAATTATAATTTACAAATCAAACCTAATGGTTTCTTTTTTGGTTTCTGAAAATTAATTAGATTTGAATTAACTAGTAAAAAACAAGAAAAAAATAGGAAATTATTAATTTTAATAATCCGTATAGCCCTTATGCAATCTTGAATTCGCGCTGGAATGCTTCTGATTAAATTGTCAACATTTTATTGCGGTATGTTTTCCAATTCTCCCAACGCTGCTTGAATGAGCTGTGCGATATTTCCTGGAGAGTTCCAACGAGCTCTAACTCTTCTTTCAAGCTGGTCCAACAAGTTTTCAATTGGATTTAAGTCCGGTGAACATGCAGGCCAGTTCAAAATGGTGACTCCTTCCGTTTCAAGAAAAGCCAAAACCTAACTACCGGTTCTAACACCAAATCAACATACCTTCGTCCGGTTAAAGTTTGTTGGAGAGGCAGCAAAGGAGTTATTGTTCCTCTTATAATACCTCCCCAAAACATTACTGTTCCTCCTTTATATTTTGGGATAGAACTGGCAGTCTGGACTCTAGCTTGTCTTCCTGGAGCTCTGAGAACCCGAATTCGACGATCATCTGATCTAAGGCCAATTCTGGTCTCATCTGAGAAAAGAACATTTTTCCAATTTTAAATTTTCCAGTTTTGGTGTTGACGGCACCAATTTAGCCGGTCAGTTTTGTTTTGCCTGGACAACTCTGGAACCCGTATCTGTTTCCTGCTGTACAACCCTCGAGCACGAAGTTATAATTTTTTGCATACCTTTTTCCAATAAAAATATGTAAAAATCAATTTATTACATTTAATTTATTATTGACAACCTTAACTCTTACCAAAGATTGAAAAAAAAATCTGATTGAATATTTATATTTTTTTCCGCAATTCAGAAAGTAGGTGCAGCAGAGTCGCGCGGATGCGGAACACATACTTAGTTTACCGATTTTTTTCCGGACAAACCATTGCTCGGACGAAAGAAACGCAAGAGACCTTTTTTATTGCAAAACACTTCCCCTACACGATGGTATTTTTTATAAATCTCCACCTTCCTCCCAGCGTGAAATATTAAGGAATTTCAAGAAAAAAAGTTTTTTATTTTTTTTATAATTTGGGAAATCGATAGACTAGAAAACTTTTTTTATATTAATCTACATACTTCAAGGTACTTATAAAAAAAAGATCAACTGTATTGCTAATTACTTGTACTTTTGATCTGAAATGACCCATACCGACTGGCCTACTTATCGAACCGTGCTGATTACACAAGTACGACAAGGAAAATATGAGAAAAACAGCTTGAAAGAGAGGGAAAGAATAATTGTGCGCGCGCATCAAGGCGTGTACTTAGTTCCAGAGACTGGCCGAATGTTGATTGTCCCCAATACGGTTATTTCTTCAACACCCTCACTTCCTCCATGTTGGGAACATACCGAATACCACCAACTAGTGAATTATCTCTGTAAAGGATAATGTTGCCGGATGAAAGTGTTTAGTTTTACCTAATAGTGCATGACTTCGAAAAAAAGTCAACGATAACGAGACAAAAATATCATTTGTACAAATTAATCTGCGCTTCTGGCAACAGCGGTTAGAATAGTGTGGCAATCGAAATTCGGCCAGCCTCTGGAACTAAGTACACGCTTCGATGCGCGCGCACAATTATTCTTTCTCTCTCTTTCAAGTTGTTTTTCTCATATTTTCCTTGTCGTACTTGTGTAATCGGCACGGTTCGATAAGTTTTTTCGTCATCTGTATATAAATTAGAAAATAGACTTGGATACGGTCGTTCGGCGTGAGAAGCTCGTGTGCGTTAAAGCTGGGTCCGGCGCGCCACTGACCTGGCCCCAAGATTGGTTGGCACGTGTCAACTTGTGGGGATTGATCGGGTGTGGTTGTAGCAGAACTCTCCGTGTCGGCGGGCGATCGTAGCGGCGTCACATAAACGCCCGAAGAACTTTCCGAATCTCTGTCCTCCAAATAACCACCTCCGCCGCCGTCTTTGTCGGGCGGTCGCCCACCTGCCCCCACCATCAAACAACCGTCACAAGCACAGCCAAACAAGCACAAGCCATGTACCAGTTCAGTATTAGGACAATACCCTTCGTCACGGTTGCTATTATCTATTCTTACTGTTGTCGACGTTTCTAATTTCGAGTGCTTTATCACCTTTTTGGGTTTATCACAGCCTAAACGGAAATGTTCACATTACAACACAAGTCGATTCAAACATTTAGAAGGTTTTTTTAATGTTATCTATATAATTTGGAAAATCGTGCGTTCTGCTTCTGCTATAACATTCCACTCCGCTTTCTTCACTTCCCAAACACCTTCAAGCAATATAAACTCCTTCCAAAAAATATAAGTCTTCAAATATTTAGTCGAAACGAAACAAACTGTTAAATATCCGTCAGTAAGTTACTTAGACACTTCTTAGATAAGCAAGAAGATTCTATACCGATTCTAGTAGTGTGACCCACATGAGTGAAAATGGAGAAGCTGTTTGAACTTTTATTTTTTTTGTATAATGTGAAACATTTCCATCAGTTTTTTGACACGAAAATTAAAAATAACGACAACAGTAATATGTTCTTTTTGTAATTAAAGAGTAAATAATTTTTGTGTGTAATTTTTGTATCGAAATAAAAAGAGACATGCTCGCGCGTGTGTCTGTGGTGGTTAGTTGTATTAGTTTTATAATTGTTAATGTTGTGCATGCCATTACATCATAAGAATAACAAAACCAATGGAACATTTAAACTGGACACATTGTACATTTGTGTTCTAAACGATTGTATAGTCAATTTCCAATAATCCAAAATTGTTCAATACTTTTATTTCAACAATACGCTCTTTATTATATCTTAGTTCTTCTATATAAATTCACCGAACTTTGTATTATACAGTGCTATTCAAAAGTCCCCTCTCCCCTCGTATCTTTTGAATGGCTACACATACATTAATAAAATATGGTGGGTGAAAATAAAGTGTTATAAACTCCTCTGCAAATGGTAACAGGTGACGTAATAGTAATAGATGACGTCACAGTGCCACTCTGGCCAATAATTTTAAATAGGACCTTATGGCAAGTGATATCTCGTTTGAAAGGCATTGACATTGGCTACATAGCCATATTAATTTTATTTGGGTTTAAACTAATTAGGTAAACCTTACCTTACAAAATTTCCTATGATTTAGAACAATATTGATAACAATAAGTTGAATTTTAGTTCTCTGAACCAAGAAAGTTTGTCTTCCTTATTCAGTACAATAATATTGGTTTGTTATTTCAAAGCAAATTTCTATCCAGGGAAATGTTCCATTTGCTTTTCTATAAATTGAAGGGTCAATTTTTAACATCAAAGACATTTTCAACAATTTTGAATAAAAAAATGTATGTAACAATCTACAAAATTTTTTTTAAATAAAATTATCTATTGGTTTTATAAATAAATTTTTGAAAGTGTATATATATAAAAAAATACAAACCTAGATAAATAAATAAAAAAAACTGAAAAAAATATGGTATAACAAAAAATCTAATTAGTATGTCTCCATAATAAAGAACTTAAAAGTAAACACATATATTTAAACAAATGGATGTTTTGTGTTTTGATTTAGTTTCAACTAGTTTTCTTCAGGTATATTTAATTACTTATCTCCTGAATCATATAACATGGTTTGCTATTGTCCTTAAGTAAAAGCATTTTTAAAATAAATAAACATTTTTCAAGTGACCAAATATTATATAAGTATATAATTAAGATATGAATTTCTGAAAAATTGCTTATAGCTATGTAAATAATTCAAAAACATTAAAGCATTTTCCAGAAAAAACTGCCAAAATTGATATTTGTTTTCATATCTGTGGTGTCTAAAACGATTAGTAGGTTTATTTTAGTTGATATGTAACTTTATTGGAGTATTTATAATAAAAAACTGTGTTTGGTGGCTACTGAAGTGATATTATGTGAAAATATTAAGTACAAACAAAATAACATTTCCCCCAATACATCTCTAATTCACTTGGGTTTTTTTGGACATTAATTTTTCCTCAAATAAATGTTAAAAATATTGTGACCACATATTTTTGGAACAAAATAAATGTTCAAAGTACAGCTACATGCCAATTTTAATATATAAATCATTCCTATGAAAAACTACTGCAAACATAAAAAAGAACATACCGTTATTGGCCATCAGGTTTTCCTGCAACTTATCTTTCTGATCCTCCAATACTTCACCAAGATAATGAGCTACTTTCCTAGTAACTTGTTCAACAAATCCATCAAGTTTACCTAAGTCATCTGAAAGACCTACCAGTTGATCAAGAGTACCCACCTAAAAGATTAATACTCTCAGTATAATTTAAATTTATTTAAATAGTCCTTACCTTCAAATCTGGAATTTGAAATTTATAGTTTGTTGAAAGATTATTTTGTTTATTAGTCATATTGTTCATTGTGTCCCATGTCTGCTGGCAGGTTTTGTCACCTGGAGCAGATATCAACCAATATTCAGTCATTTCTTCAGAATGGTCTGATGCTATACCGTTTCTAATAGACTGAGATGTCAAGTTATTACCAACTTCTTTATTTGTTCTGAAATATAGGCAGTAATTATTATGGTGAATAAAAAATTATTCAATAAATTACAGCTATAGGTACAAATATATCTTCTTCAATGTTTCAATTGTGTTCAATCAATGTTGTCATGTGACTTCAAAGTAGAATCATTGTAAAACAAGAGAAAAAAGTCATAGAAGTATAAAAACTTAAAAACAGAATAGAAGCATGGATGAATAATCATTAATCGCAATAAAATTTCAAGGAATGATGTGGAACACACAAAATAATACAAAATAGTATATTGATTTTGACAAATTATTCAAATTCATTTACTAAGCTTAAATTAGGTAAGAAGGTAAGATAAAGCTTAGTTATTTGGAGTATTATAGGTCAGCTTAATCATTAGCTTTCCTTAAGTTAATAGTTTAAGCCCTAATTATTGGGTTGGTTTGAAATTAATATCAAAGATTGACAGTAAGAGGCTAAATTGCATACGATACTTAATATGTAAATTGCTCAGTTGATTCACGAAAGTATATGTTAATTAATTTACCTTCAAAAATAGAACAAATCCAGAAAAACACCCCTATTCAACCACTCCCCAGTTCACAGTTGGCCCAGCTGATCGTTATTGAAGTTTCACGTGATTGATGGTGCCGTCATCTGTCATTAGATGGACCTACTTAATTGACATTTGTAGTAAACAAGATAACAAGAAAAAATTAGTGTTCGTTTGAATTTTACACTTAGGATGTCTTCTGATAGATATATTTTTCTCAAAAGTGAACAACATTTTTTGCATATAGAATCAACTCTACGAAGATCATTAAAATATGGGACGTGGGATTCACACGGTGGGAATTACACGAGCAGTGTTGACTCTTCGTACTGATGGTAAATAACAACAGTTCATACAGCAACTTGTGACTACCTTCAATCCTATTGATTAGCATTTATTAATAGTACATTATTTGAAAATAGACATTTATACAATCTGACCAAATTTAACACTGTTATCATTTAATGTGTTTGAGTATAGGCATTGTCTAATAGGCAACCCTTAATACGTGGTAGCTTCATAAAAGCATTGAAACATAATAACAGTACATTTCTAAAAGAGTTTGTAAACAATTCTGATACAACTTTGAATAGTTACAATATTTGTTATTTTATGTTTCACCAAACTCATTCACTCTTCACTAATAATATTTATATCTATATATGTAACTTACGAAGCCGCAGCTGCAGACTGCTCGTGTATTTTATCTTCATCATTACTTTGTCTGTGAACAAAATGCATTGTTTTTCAGTTAAAATGTGCTAAAAAAATATAAATTGTCAATGGCTGCAATATATTATTGGGAAGTGTCAAACCCACTTCCATAGAATTATACAAGTAGCCTTTTTTTTTAATTTTTATAGTTGTTTCACTGTACACTTTGTCAGGCAATACTTTATACATTAGCTTAACGGTAGTCATATAACTCTACTAAATTCAATGTAAAAATAAAATAAGTAGATATGTGATGTGAATGTCCTGTAATTTTTATTTCCAGCTTATTTATAATGTAGAATTTGAAATTCTCCCAAAACTTTTGAAGATTTCGGAACGTGCATTATTCAGGTGCTATTCGATTCCTCCCTGGTTATATGATGATAATCAAATAAAAGAAAGAAGAAACTTCTATGTTGACAGTGACATTGCTTTATTTTGGTTTGTCCAAAAATTCTTTAGCAAAATTAAATTAAAGGAGAATATGTTCATTGCTGCCTTTATTATATTAGAATAAATAATTCTCATCAAGATACATATTTTCAACTAAAATGGCAGGAATAAAAGGTAAATACATTTTATTCTCCAGTAAAGTATCTTATACTTCTTCAATAAAACACTATTTTTATGTGTGACTCAAAATAAATTGATCTTCCCCATATCTGTTATAATAATTGAAATCCGATTATTAGAACTTGCACGTACATAAAAAATTTCCTGTTGTAATTTGTATATAAGTAATTACTATTGCAAATATTGTATTAATATGTGATTTTTGTTTCATGTTTGATGTTCCTTCTACTATAATAGCGTGAGTATATAAATCTAAGTTTGTTGCAAGCACTGTTAAATACATATATTTCTGTAGCATTTAATAATTACAATTATATATTAATAATTCACTTTATTTTTCTAGGTTGGTTACTTTGGCATTTCTTGGTTCAGTTGGAGTAACCTTTTTAATTCTAGCATGTGCTTTGCCTCAATACAAGTAAGTATATTGTGATATATTGTCTTATTTTAATCCACATACATAATATAACATTCACAGTGAAGGATATAATAAAGATTGTTTTTAGTTCCATCAGAGATGTACCTAGATAATGTTGATACTATTTCTATTTCAGGTTATGGTGGCCCTTCTTCGAAATAATATTCTATATCTTAGCCCCTATTCCCACATTAATTGCAAGACAGTACAGTGATGGATCTGGATCAAGTAATAATTGCATGGAAACTGCCATATTTCTAACCATGGGTGTTTTAGTTAGCTCATTTGCTCTACCCATTGTACTTGCCCGTGCTGCCGTTATTGTCGCTGGAGCTTGTTATCTTACTTTGGCTGGCAATGTTGTAGTTTATATAACCTTGATAGGATTCTTCTTAACATTTGATCAAGACGATTCTGATTATAATATGTGGTAATTGTATTACTAAGATATTAATTGCTTATTTTGGGAATAAATATTAAGTTGATTAATGTGTATCTAAAGTGAACAGCATTATTTTTCCTATTAATAATATATGTAGCGATAAGAAGTACTTATTTTCTATTCCTATTATACATCTCACCACAAGGTGCTGGCCATTTACTAATGAACTTCCAAAATCCAACTAACAAAAGTGTGAACATTGAATTATCTATCATATTGTATTTTAGATAAGGAGATATACTGTAGTCCTAAAACCAAAAAGTGAACAATCTGTTACAAATTATAACAAGCTTTGGAAACAGTGGAACATAATTCAATATGTTTTTTTTATTATTATTTTTGATAGTGATAGATTTGCTTAATTTTGTACAAGAGAAGTTCTAAATAAATATATTTACTGTACATCTGATGTTTTGATAGATATGAATAAGCTTGTGTATATTTTTTCTGATCCCAATAACTGAAATAATTGTAATTTACTTCAACCTTAACTATAACAATTTTATAATATTACCTGATTGCTGTCATATTATCATGGAATTGTATTCCATTGACAGGATGTATAGTACATTCTGTATAAAGTTTCAAATTTCATTCACTATAAATAAATAGACATTATAAATTGTCTTTACAGGTACTGAGAATGATTCCATAGTCATGAATATACAGGGGGCTTGTGTAAAGGTAATTATTTCACAAAGTATTGAGTAGGATTTATTTTCTTCAAAATACTGTTTTGTTAGAGGCAAGATTTGCATACTGTGGTGAAATGTATGATAGGATGATGATTACTATAGTTCTTATTGAAAATGAAAATCTCAATTCAAACTTTTCATAGCTAAAATTTGCAAATATTCAATGAAATTTCAATGTACTGAACAACACCATAGAACTAAGGTTTATTCTGAAAAACATGTATATTTTATATAAATTCTTGTTGAAAAATAAGTTTTAGTATTAATATTTTGAGTTTCTAAACTTTTTTTCTTTACCTTGCTTTATCTGATCAGAAATGAGCAAACATGTAATGATTCCAGGAGGTTTGGCTCTCTTGTACTACCTAGACAGTTCTCACTGCTGGATACAGTAGGTATGTCCTTTTGAAGTCATCTCTTTGTATCTTAGTCAAAGTTACTCACATTTGTTGCTGCTGCTGTTATATGAGTATCTACAAGCTGCTCATAGGAGCATTTGTCTGTTATAAAGCAAGGTATTATAAAGAAATTTCATATGGCTTTCAAAATTTGTATTTGTTTAAGTGGATCATTGCAATTTTAAATAGCACTAGCAAATGTATATGTATTGTATTGGGTAAGTTTTGTACTTATAGCTAAGTATTTATACTAAATTTATGTAATTAACTACAACTTATAAAATATTTTAATAAGTTTTTTTTATTTATTTATCCCAGTTACCAATATTTATTGAAGTTACAAGTAACACATGGCGCAGTCATGGGATCAATTGATCCACTTAAAATTGACACTAAACATGTTTGTGACAGCTAGGGCAGCTTATGATCCATGTTCACGTATTCAGCGCCATCTCTATAGTGAAGGTCTACGCTCACGGTTTTATTAGGTTTGTTTGTAGAGCAGTCACAAACGATTGGAAACTCGACGACCCATGCGTAGTGAATGAAAACCGTTCACAAAAAGACTTTGCGCATGAGTCGTCCAGTTTCCAACCGATTGTGACTGATCTATTTTCTTATGAGGACTTTTTTATGTTTCATAAAAATTGACTTGCACCTAACTTACCGGAGAGTCAATGCAGGGTTACCCATGATAATTTTAAGGTACCGATATAATTTATAATGGAGATGGTGACACAAAATATTTGGTCATTAGCATTAGTATAGCGATTCTTCTAGGGTCTAAATACGTAAGTAATGACAAAAAGGGAAATTATGTCACGATCTCCCGCGGTCTATTAGTTTATCACGATAATCTACAAGTGATATTCTGGCACATGCGACATTACACTTTTTGTTTCTAATGACGTTTTGATCATAACGGATATATTGATCATTTTTTCATTACGTGGAGTAATATCGACATAACTTTTATGTTTGAAGAAACGACATAATAGGTATAGGTATACACGCGAATTTTACGACCCAATTTGGAGGCTTTTGTATCCTTCTATAATAAATGTATGTATACACACCGTGAAATTCGATAAGGTAGTAAAAGCCATGAAGGATATACTGAAAATATTATCCGTTTTGCCATGAAAGAAAATGTGGGTTTGATTTTTCTTTCGATCGAATATTTTTTCTTGATTTCATCTATATTGCACATATTAAATGAAAATCCATGGATATTAAGTGAATATACTAATAAATTATTTGATAAAATCATTAGTTGAACCATAATAAGGTGTTTATACAGGGTGTCATGTAAATAAGTACCGCGAAAGAAGAATTGTAGATCGTATATGGTAGGTAGGTACCTTACAGTAAGACAGGTTGAAATAAACAATATGTTCAATATACTTCTGATTTATTTTAAATCAATTGGAAAACCTACCAAACATGACATTGTATTTGTTCGAAAGCTATCTACACAAACTAGATTTTTCGATATCAACAATGTCTGTAATCATAGATAAAACAGTTTACTGCTTTCAAATAGCTAGGATTGACAAGCAAAAAGCTTTTTGTATAAAGGACAGATATTCCCAAAATGGATCATTATTCTAAAATACTGTAAAAAGAAAATTATCAAGTTTTATATTGATGTCTAATCGATACAATTTCATACAATGCAATGAGTAGTTCAACTCAAACTTGACATGACAGAAAGGACGCAAGAGATATGCAACCCGAAATATAATTTTCGTACGTCATAGCATTAATCTGCTGTTGCGCAAAACCACAGGTTAATATTTTGTTGACACACCTTTTGCTCAGTTTATTTTTCGAATAAAGTTTGATTTTAACTGACATGCTTATCAATCCTATAAATTATTAAACCAAAATATTTTTATAACGGAAAAGTAGATGGTTTTCAGAAGATGTCAGAAGTTGTCATATTAGTTTATTCGACAATAATAGTAATTTTTATACAAGGAGATATCAAATCTGTCAACCTCCTAGGAAACGATAGTTAATGAAGCGTATCAGCCTCTTGAGAAATCGCGCCAATTTTCTAAAGAATGCCAACATCTTGGTGATGACATAATCTGTGACTGTATCATGGAGACCACAGAAGTGAATAATTGATTCACTCCTTTGTGTTGGACCTAAAATGCTATCTGTATCTGAATCTGTAGAGTAGGGAGGGTGAGTGTAGGCTCACAGAAATTAGGCCACATGTGACCCATTGTCCATCCTCTCGAGTAGTTGTCCTCCTAGGTCATCGTCCATCCTGTCCTTCCCAGGAAGGTGGACAGGTCACTAGGAGACATCTCCTTTATATCGGCAGGTGTAGGCCAAGACTCACCGAACACACACTCTCTTATTGACGATAACTCCGGACACTCGCATAAGACATGCCTTACAGTTTCCTCTTCCTGTTCACACATCCTACATAGGGATGTGTCCCCATAGTAGGTATGGAGGTGTTTCCTTAGTTGACTGTGGCCAGTCAGGAATCCTACTGTTAAACGAAGGTTTTTCCTGGTCATCGCCAAATATTTCTTCAGCGCCAGCTTCCCAGGGTCGCCCAGGGTGATCCTTTGATTCCATCCCATCTCTTAAGGGATTGAGCATGGGTGTAACGTTTGGCTAGTTCCGCAATTGTCGAAGTCGTTAGGCCGTATGTGTCACTGGGTCCTAAAATTTTTATTCCAGCCGCTTCCCTGGCTAAACAATCGGTAATGCGATTTCCTTCACTCCTGTTGTGCCCTTTAACCCACCTCAGGACCTAAAATGCTATTGACACTAGTTCTGTGATTAGACCCACAGAATTTGATAAAAATAACCGTGATTTGACATTTAAACACCAGTTTGGGCAACTTAAAAATAGGGAAAACACAGTTACTAGCATACTGTGTACCAGTCTAATATTTTCAGCAGTAGAAATTTGGAAATAAAGAAATTACTAAAAACCATACTTTCGTTTTAAAAATATTCAAAGCTTAAAACCACTATTTCCTTTGTAACAAAAATTCACATCATATAAATATATTTAATTAATATGTATAGGCAACTATAAAATTTCAAAAACTTTTTATTTCGTTAAAATAGCGGGGTTAAATGTATTGAACGTATAAAATTTTTATTAAACTAACTTTAAAATATTTCTATATGACAAATAGAATATATTATATATTGTTTTCAAAAAATTTGAGCTTGTATTCATTTCATGGTGAAATAATTTCGAGATATTTCTTATTGTTAGGGTCCCTTATAAAGTTTAACAAATTATTGTCAATACATGGAAGAAACTGGATATTTTAAAATATCGCTCACATTTCAGCTAAGCGAGTTTTAGCTATTATATGTCATACAGGACACAAACACCTGATACTACAGTTGGCTACACTGCTTCAAAAGAGCATAGAAATACAAATAGAGTAGACATACCACAAACACCCAGCAAAATAACGCAAAGTAACGCCAGAATCTGATTATTCGCTCAGGCACATCAAAGCAATGATATAAATGAATAGATATTCAATTATATTTTCCTTTGTTGTTTATAAATAACGACCAATATTCATAGCTGAAATTAATTCATTAATCTGATCATGACAAACATGAACAGTGTAGTGAGAATCTTTTATTTATTATCACAGTTTTTTCACCATGAAACGTTTGATTGACCATGGACATATAAACTTCTAAATAGGTACATTTATAATGATTATCTTTCCTAAAGCTTCTAAATAGCACCTACGATTTAAAAACATTCAAGTGGCACAGGAACATATCAACATTTTGTTCTCATTATGTACAACAAACCCACATGAAATTTCTAATCAAAGAGCCATTTATGATAAAAGCGTTAATTATTGTAGGTATATAGTAAATTTTTATCAAATTTTAAAATTGCTCTTCATGTTGAATACAACTTTCGACCTGTCAAATAATTTCAAAGGATGACGCTTCAATTGCGATTTTAAGTTTTCATCTTTACTGACCTCTATGGAAATCTTTAATTTTTTCACCAAATATAAAAAATAAAAAGACATTATAAAAAAAACATAGTTAATTTTCCGCGACACGTTCCTAAGCCACTATTTTTACATTCAATAGTCTTTCTCTACTTTTATTTTTGAAATATTGTCTAGATATTGTCATATTCATATTGTGCTAGTTCCGCAAATATTGTCGATAGTTTATTTATTGTCAATAGATAACTCCGTAAATCTACCTAAAGGCATTCATTGTTTTTTGTTTTTTTTTATTAAATTCTATTCTGGAAGCGAACGTTGAATAACTCTAAATTATAAACGAACCGAAATTCACATCGAAATTCCGTCTGGTCCTTCGAACTGGATTTTTATTTTTTAATACCTAAAAGTGGAATTTTCGATTTAAATTTTGTTTGATTTATAACTAACGAATTTTACATAAAATAATTATCATAAATCTAGATTATCATATTGTCCAATCTCGTATAATATTATACCAAAATATAATAACGTATTTTTGATTGTTCACCATAGATATACTCGTATAAATTTCTTACTCATTTTGTAAGTTGATGTACTTTCAAACAAGTTTGCTCATAAAGCGAGTAGCATAGACAAAATAAATATTATATTTCTCTATGGCGAGTAGCACAAAACAGCAATTTAACGTCAAACTTCAAAAATCATAGGCATTTTCACGCGAGTCACATAAATAGTCTCTCACGCACATAGCCTCTCACGTTGTAATAAACATTAAAAGCTTTGTTATATTTTCACTACTCACTTTATGAACAATATTGTTAATATTACATAAATAATAATAAAATTTTGATAATATATGATTTTGAATCCGATTATTATTAATTTTACGGATATGCTCAATAATAAGATATGTTCAATTTTGTGTCCAAAAACTTTTTAAATTACCTTCGGTATATTAGCAAGATGCTTTTATGTACATGTATATCACAAGATTGGAAAAAGACCACTTTAATAAGCAAATATGGCACTACCGGAAAATACTTAATTTAATCACAGTTTTCTAAAGGTAAACAGACTGAGTAAAATGTACGGAACAAGTCAAATATTCACAGGGAATTTTACTAAATCATAAATCTTTGCTATTCATTTTATAAGGAATCTCAAACAATGTTTGAATAAAAAAAACTGACATTTCGAACCACAGACCATGGTGTAATAGAGAAGAAGGTGTGTTACCGCGCACAACTAATAAAAAAAAACTTCCAAAACGCCGCCATTTTGAAAAATCAGCCAATCAGAAAATAACGCGCGAAATCAAACGCTTGATAAATAGCTGAATTTGAAACGAAAACAAGAGACAAAATCTTTATTTAACAATGAAGACAATCACTTAATGTTCCAATGTTCAGAGTTCACAATTTAATGCAAAAATGACCGATTACAACAAGTAAGATTTGGTTGTGTAGGTTAAAGTTATGACAGTCATTCAAAACATTAAGCATATGATTGGCAATATGGCAGCGTTTTGGAAGGTACGCAGAACATGACGAAAATTCGTCTTTCAGGGGAGCACACCTTCTTCTCTATTACACCATTCCACAGACTGTGTTAATGCTAGAGTATAAAAGCGCCCTGTATAATAAGGACTGAATCGATTAAAAATTTAAACATCGCGCAATATTCCTCATTTTCAAAAATATTAAGGGGGAAGAATTATATTGAAATCAAAGATAAATACAGTATTAATATTCATATGAGAAAAGTAAAATTATTTAAATATTCAACTTGTGTTTTATTACATTTTATTCGCTCTGTGAATCACGACATAATATTAGAGCCGGCGTTGTTTAAAACGGTTTTTATTTTACAAACTTGACCTACTCATAAGAATCTATCAGATTCACAATATTTCTACAATAAAGTTTAAATTATATTTCTTCTGCTCTCTATTTATTTTTTTCTTTATCAATTTTCTATGCCTCTCCTCTTTACTACTTTTTCTATTTCGGTATAGTGTTGCTACAAAATGATTCCTCTTATTTGATAGTTAATCGATTTGAATTTTCAAATATACTTTTAGTCCTCATTTTCTATAAGTACCTCAAAAGCTCATTTGAATACCACAATCTCTACTTCTCTTATGTTAACTCTGTTAAACAAAGTTCCATGACATTTCTTCTACCATTCCAACCTAGCTGTCACTGCAAGTTCTTCTATGATGTCCTCTTCTTTTTCTTAATTTTATGACATCTATGTAAAGCCCATTTAAATTTAAATCAATTCAACAACTTTAATAGAGGCAGAAAAACAGTCAGGAAATATTTCAAGGACTTCATACTACTTTTCCATAATAAAAGATATAATTAAACTTTATTGCAAAATAAATGTTACATTAACACTAGTTAACCAACGAACGTCCCACTAAGCAAAAAAACATCGCAGTTTCGTTACTGATACGTTGAAAGTTACATTGTTACGTTATCCAAAAAAGATTTGTTACGGCTTTTTCTTGTTCATAGTTACGTAAAATGTCCGCAAACTTGACAAACTCCCAGTTACGTTTACAAATAAACGTTTTTGTTACAAAACTATAACATATTATTTCCGTTCTTGGAATGTTCCAGCTACCTCGTAATTTTAACGTTACGATCATGTGACTGAAGTTACGTTTGCGTTTCGAAGCTATAACATATTAGTTTCGTTTTTGAGATGTTCTTTTTAGTGCAGAATGACTAAAGCGTTACATTTATGTAACGCTTCTAAATCGAAACTAAAGCGGACCTACTTTTAGTGGAAAATCGGTCCAAAAAAATAATTATACCTGCTCTTGCAAAAAGTTCATTGATAGCTCATATCGACAGAAATAATGGTCTTTGTAGCAACAGATTTTTCTATTGATAAGAATTCCTATTGAATTTTTGATAAGAGAAAGTATAATTATTGGAACTTTAGTTCTTTACGCCAGGTTATGTTTGAGCGACCAGGGGTCGCGACGCAAAAGATCTGACCGTTACGCGTTACGTTACGCTACGTTATGTTACGTTGCTTCGTTATGTGCCTTGCTTGCGTGCTTGTGCCTCCTTAGTCTCTTTCTCGTTTACGAAGCAGCGATTCATAATAATAAATATGCTCCTGCCGGGATTCGAACCAGGGCCGCCCGCGTGCAATGCGAGCATTCTAACCACTGAACGACCGATGCTATATTGAAATTCTATGCAAAGCTGGTATTCGCAGTGATAGTGATTTACTTGAATTTGTTCGGATAAATTTTTAATATTATTTCCATAATTTTTTTTGCGCGATTAAGGGGTCTAGCACATTTACTTTTCGAAATACAGGGTGTTGAAATTTTGAAAACTTGAATGTTTTAATTCGATAACTTTAAAATGGATGGATAAATTGATTTGACATTTGGCAGGTAGTTTTTAAATGTAAAAGGGCATATTTTGAAACAAATTGTAGTTTGTGCAACTAGTGTGGATATGATGGCCATATCGCACGAGGACGAAGATGGAGCACGACGCCGTAGGCGGAGTGCTCAATCCTTCAAGTGCGATATAGACAATCCACACGAGTCGAGCAGCATATTTTTTCTACGACCCACTTAGGAAAAAACCTAGAAAATAAAAATTTCTATAAACTGTAATATAACTTCAAATGAAAAATTTAACAATTTAATTTTATGTTTCCACTAATTTTGTGGTAAACGTACAGTTCTTGAATGTCCAATTTGTATAATGCTACGGTTTCCTTTTTTAAATATACGATGATGTTATAAGTAGATGTTGCCAGTCGGACTCCCTCATGAAGGGTACCGTACCATTATCTATAATAGTGAATATTCTGCTAAATATTTCAAATGTCCACCTGTTGTCGTTATTAATAACAAGCAGAATAATTATTTAAAAATAAAATTAACAATAAAAAAAACTCCCTCGCGGGGTATCGAACCCGGGTCTACTGCGTGAGAGTCTGGTATGCTTACTACTCGACCACCAAAGAATATGCAAATCGTTTATCTATAACGTCAGATGTATTACATAATTTTTGCTTAAAAGGAACTAAAGTTCCTACCGTGTGTCCCGCGACACGTTCTACCTTTTTTTATTTGGTCGATTTCCCACTAAAACACTTTATAGGTAGTTATTGAATTGTTTCAGAATAATAAGACTGTAGATTGAAATAAAAAATATATTCTATTTTACTTATTTATATAAATATGTACATATAGAAAGATATGTAAAGCATCTGCTGCACACCTCTGAAAAATAATTCAAATATTAGAATTTTGAAAATATTCATTGTAGATGTTTACTAATATTGTTCAAAAATATTTATATTCACCAATTCCTCTGCTGGAGCTCTGCTCGCTTGAGCCGTTGGTTGGCTTGTCAGAATCAATCCATGGTAATGATCTCAAATTCTTTATCACTTACAGTGTGGCAATGTTGTGCTGCATCTGAGGATGAATATCAATGATTAAGTGAATATTAAATGTTAATTGTCCAATATAAGACCTTTTAAAATATTGATAATCTTGCAGTCTTTAATTTTGAAGCTATTCTTTTGGCCCGTCCAGGAACAATGTACATATTGCCAATTTATTTTGAAAAGTTGCAGCCAAGCCTCTCCTTATGAACTCCGGTCCATTCCGCCCGGCAACTTGTAGATATTTTATTATACTGAAAAATAAATCTTGTTTTAGAAACAAGAACAATACATTAGACTATCCAGTCCTGTTACATGATTTTCCAGTGTATAGAATTACACTTTAAGTAAAATATGAAAAATGTTTTGCTTTAGTAACCTGCACTTTTGTAACATGGGAAAGTTTGCAAATTTTTCCAAAAACATGCAGGTAACAAGGGTCTACTAAATATTAATCTCGAATTTTACATGTTGTTGAAAGATCGATAACTATGAAAAGAAAATATTGACTTATTGTTCTGTGTTATATGTGCCGAAAAAGTGTTATGCTTGAGAAGGACTAAGTATAATAACGTATTTGCTAAATAAAATCCTTAAACTAACTAACTTAAAACTAATTACTGTAGTAAGTAGGGGTAAAACAGGAGATTCTTTCCTTATAATTAGGTAAATTAACGAATTTAGTACTTACTTTACGATTCATGTTCCTCTACTCTAAACGTGGTCTGTGTTCTGAACAAAATTTTTAAAACACATGACAAAAACACATGAACAAAACCATCACAAAACGAACAATGAGATTCAGGCGCTGGTTGGAATACTTTGGTTTTGGTATTATAATTTATAGGTTATGGTTGGCACATGGTTTGGCGGCACTTCACCTATCGCCTATTTTGCAATGATACGAATTCAATCAAGGGCGCGTTCAGCGATTGCCCTATGATGAAAGTGAAATAAATCGTTGTTTTGTCAGGTTGGAAAACTTGTACGATATATTTGAAAAATATTAGACAAGAGATAAATTCCACTTGAAAATGTTGGTGTATTTATAATATTTGTGATTCAAACAAGTTAATACATCAACGAAACTGATACAATTAAAATAAACGTTTTTTAGATTAACAAGAATGTTACGTTTGTGCTACATTTCATTTCTCTTTAACAAAGAGGTTAACCCAAAAACATGTCGGCGATGTAAACTTGAAACATTTTTTAAACCAACATGAATGCTACGTTTCTAACACGTTTTGTTGATACCGTTAGAATCATATGCTTACATTTAACATTCCAAAAACATAATCAATTCAAACGTCACACAAAATCGTACCAGTTGCGTCAATTAGATATTTAAAGGAGAACATCTTGTAAGTTACTTGAAAATAACGTAACTCAACGTAACAAAGACGTTTCTTGCTTAGTGGGGTATGTGATTTTCTTTCTAAATAAAACATCTTTTAGATTACATCTACTCTTTTTGTACCTAGTACTGGTTGGTGAACTAATGCTGCAGCCGGCTTGTATTTTTAACGCGGGGTTTCGAAATTCAACATCTCATATTAAATATGAAACTTCCTGTTTTTTCATAACTGTCAAGATATCTATCCTTGAATACTACATATTTTTACATGGGTTATTGTATGAAGCAAAATATGGCGTAGTTGTTTCGTTGCAGCGTATCATTAGGTTACGAATTTTTGTCAGTCCAAAAGCCAAAATTCATTCTTCGTGGTACAATATTTTGTATCCCATCGTCTTAGAAGTTTGCTGTATTGACAGACCGTTTTTCGTCATGAATATTATTGCTAGCCCACCTCCTTACCAGTCCATCACTGACAATTAATATTTTCTCCACAAACTTCTGCGAATGTTAATCACAATATAATCATCGCGGACATTTTAAATATGCCCAAAATAGTGTGAATTGTTGCTGTAATGGCGTCTGCAGCTTCACAACAGAGGAAATATTACAATGCGCCACAAAACAGTCCAGCCTATAAAAGTGAAAAAATGAGGTGTCAAACCCATCCACCTGAAGCGCTAGTTGCAATAGAGGAGTTCAGTCTAAGGTCAGTGTGGCCAACAAAAAGTGGTTTTTCTGACAAGA
The DNA here is from genome assembly GCA_910591685.1 of Galerucella tenella. Lineage (NCBI taxonomy): Eukaryota > Metazoa > Arthropoda > Insecta > Coleoptera > Chrysomelidae > Galerucella > Galerucella tenella. The sequence continues at coordinate 23,254 of CAJUYH010002515.1, forward strand.
ATGACAGTTAATGTCTACCCCTTGAAACAAGATTTTTGCATATTTTTTATCATTGCGAACATCTATATTGCTTTATTAAAATAATGAATACACCCCCGAAGCGTAAATCTTGGAATTTAAAATGACTTTTTAGCTGAATACACAGCACATCGGTGGCCAAAAATTCCAGGAACTCTTGCCATGTCACCATTTAATTTCTGTTATTCTGTCACTGGTTATGTCAAATGTCAGTTATATTTATTTTTGTTAATATTCGTTTAATTGTGTATGTCCATTTTCGATTAGATTTTAGTAGCATTTCTGGTTATTTGTATCTCTATTCTTCTAAATACTTTTTCCACTGACATCTGACATAACTAGTGACAGATAACAGAAATGGAATGGTGACATGCCAAGAGTTCCTGGAATTTTTGGCCACCGATGTGCTGTGTATTCAGCTAAAAAGTCATTTTAAATTCCAAGATTTACGCTTCGGGGTGTATTCATTATTTTAATAAAACAATATAGATGTTCGCAATGATAAAAAACGTAAAAATCTTATGTTTTAAGGGGTAGACATTAACTGTCATTCTTGTCAGAAAAACCACTTTTTGTTGGCCACACTGACCTTAGACTGAACTCCTCTATTGAGTTGTCGAAATGGTCAAGGCAGCTGAGACCGAAAAACAGACTAAGGGAAGAAGAATTTCAGCGATCGCAGTGGATGGGTTCAGAACTATTTCATAGCGCTTTTTTTAAAGGAAATTTGTTTATTTGAATGACTAATGCCCGATTTCACTAACCATTTCCTAAAGTCAGGTAATACTTGAAACGAATTTAGGAAATCCTAAATGCAATTTACATTTTTCCACGCGCAAAGTGTCATAACTAAGAGTGATAATATTACGTATTGCCCATCACTTTTTCATCAATCCTGAAAGGATTGTAGGAACAGCTTTGCAACTGAGGCCCATTTTGTCACAATAACAATATATTGTGGTTCAAAATATCTGTTGCAAACTTTGTAGGATTTATAAATCTGTTCAGCGCTCAATTCCTTCAGTTTTGGATTGCGAATAAAGGAACCCATTCATTCAACAACAAAGGGTCATGTTTGGGAAACCTATGTCGTTTTGATGTAATATCTGTACACCCAACAACGCAACACTTCACACCAACCATTATAAAGTTATTAAAGGTAATATTATGAATTATCACACTTGATAACACTTACAGTACCTATTTAAAACACAAATAACAGCAGCAAATGGCAAAAGGAAACAATCTATAAAAGACAATGGTGACAACAACTTTATGACAGCTATGATGAATTTTGAAATCTTTTCTTCTTTTCGTGCTAAAGGCCTTAGCTGCCAGGCCTGTTTCGACAACCCAATTGCAACTAGCGCTTCAGGTAGATGGGTTTGAAACCTCATTTTTGTATTCAAGGTCATCCTATAAACTTTCACTGTTTTGTGCAATGCGCATGAGTGGGCTTCCGAACACAGCGCCGCAGTACGGTACTTACTTTAAAAACTAACTAGTGCCATGTTTTCCATACTACGAGGCATTGAAATGGTTGAAGAGGCGATGGTTCACAGACCAGATGAGTTTTTAGAGGAAGAAGAGTTTCAAATTTAATATGGGATGTTTATAAGTACATTATACCTACATTTGAAAACTAAAGATACAGCCAATACTTAATTACCGTGTAAAACGGTTATGAGCCAAATGCATTACAAAATAAATACTAGTAAAATGGTATTTACCTATAAATATCTAAAAATCTTCCTGAGATCTTGAAAAAATTCAAAATTACTAATTGAGTTTTTGTATTTTTTTTGTCCAAGAAAGTAAGCAGATGAAATAAAGCTGCATATAATAATTGTCTAATTCAAAATCGTTGATGTGGTAATCAGAATATGGAATCCGAAACGCTAACAGTACCTTTCAACGACGCTTATCGAAACTTTATGCATTTGCCTGATCGCGTTTGATCACCTACCCGTATCGATTTCAGTTAAATCCCTTCCTTTGGTCTCAGGTACACAGCATACGATAAAACACAACCCGCAAATGGATATAAAAGCGTATAACCAAAAAGCACCGTACAATCCCAACAGTTCCTGAAAATCCACGAAAGTTTTGACACCGACAAACGCACAGAAGTAACTAAACCCTGTAGCGAGCGCAGTGCCAAAACCACGATGTTCCAAAGAAAACAATTCACTCACTAAAAGTAAACTTATCGGGCTGATACCCAATGAAAACGCCACCGTAAAAACAAGAACGCAGAGTAAAGGTATCCAATCTAGGTTAGGAACTGACTTGGATTGAATTTCCTCATAATAAGCAAAAGAGCCGAAAGAGGCCAAGGCCATTGTCATAAGAACGCTAGAAGCCACCAAAAGCGGCAACCGACCTGCCGAATCCACTAGCAGACCAGATAATAAAGAAGATAATAATTGCACGACAGCTACAGCTACGGCTGCAGTATGGGGATTTGTATTACCGAAAGTTTCTTTGAATACGCTAACAACGTAAAAATTGAAAGCATTCGCTCCGGAAAATCGTTGGAAGAACATCAAACCGCACGCTATTAGAGCTGGACTTTTTAATGTTTGAAAAAGTAGCATCGGACTCTTGGGCATCGGTCTGGTGAGAACGTGAGCCTGTAATAATGCTAATTCTAATTGTAGATCTGCAGTATCTCCTCGAAACCATCGAAGAGCTTTTTCAGCTTCTTGATCTCGACCTCTCAAAACGAGCCAGCCGGGACTTTCGGGAACGTTTAATAGTACCACGCACATCAAAGCTGGTACTAATGAAATAAAACCTGCTAATTGTCGCCAGTTTAAGAACGCACCGGCTACGAACGACACCAACACACCTGCATGACCTGCTATTTTAAGTACAGCGCTGAGCCCACCTCTAATAGATGGAGTAGCAATTTCGCTTACGTATACTTGAGCACTCAATTGGACGATTGCTACTAAAAATCCACTAATAAACGCTGAAAAGCACATTACTTCTACACTTACAGCGAATAGTGTAATTATCCAGCAAATCGATAATGGGGCACCTGCAAATACCAAAGTTCTTCTTCTACCCCAACGAACTGCCAAACCGCCGATGGGAGCGCCGAATAAAGCTCCTAGGAGAGACAGGGATGCTAACCAAGAAGCTTGCTGGCCTGTGACGGGGAATGCTTCAGCGTCGCTTTGTTGAAGAGATGCAATCGCTGGGGAACTGTAACCTTTTCCAAGTCCTGCGGCTAGAGGTCCTAATGAAACTGCCAAAGATGCTAATACTTGTCCCCAGTATTCTGTTTTATGAGTGACGAATAGTTCACCGTTGGGGCCAGCCACCTAAAACAATAAATAACTATAATATTCTAGTCCACTAACTGAACACCTGAAAATATTGAAAGCTCCTGAAATATGTAGGTCACGGCAAGTGTTTTTAAACGAAAAAAAACTTGACGCGTTTGAGTTCACGGAAGGGGGGGAAAATGACCCCATAAACCCTGGAAAAAGAGCTTCTCACTAAAATCTGGCTAAATATGCGAATTAGAGAATTTTTTCTCGGGTGAAAAATGAAGATCGTCTAATTATCTACAAAAGAGGTTCTTATCATTTTTTTCGAAAATTCGATAGTTATCGAGATAATGAGACCTTAAAGTCTCCTCATTTCAGCAGCTGATGCTCTGCCTGTAGGCTGTCTATGCATTAACTTGTAAGCAGACTCGTAACTATCATTCCATTTGACTTGCAGCTCGTTTGTACTTGACAAAAATATTTTAAAAAGCGGTCAAAGTTTTTTTTCAAAAGATTTTGAGACTATTTCATTAATTTGTTCATATTTTTTCAAAAAATATTCTTTTATCCTAATTTTTTTATTATTATTGAAACTTAGGAGGTCTTGAATGATCTCAGACATTTTTTTTAATATCTCTCTTGCGTTTTCATAAAAATATGATTTGTTTATTTATTTATTTAAAAAAAAGTCCGGTTTTCACCGGTGTGATCCATTTCCCTGATTTCTGGAAAATGATTAGATTTTATTAAAAATAAAAAAGTACATTTGAAAACTAGACACTATAAGCTTTAAAATGATGTGCGTTGAAAAGCAATATATAGGATGATAAATTTTTAAATCGCGCTTGTTCCACACATATTGCACAGAACTCCGAAAACGGCTGAAAAATGTAAGCAAACAAATCAATTTTTAATCAAACCGCAAAAAAAGATATTCAAAAAAATTCTCTGAGATCATTCAAGTCCTCCCAAAAAGGTTCCATTATTAAAAAAAATGAGGATAAAAGACTATTTTTCAGAAAAACATGAACAAATTAATGAAATAGTCTAAAAAACCGCTTTTTAAAATATTTTTGTCAAGTACGTACGAGCTGCAAGTCACATGGAATGATAGCTACGGGTCTTCCCATTGCGATGAACTTTGAATCATCGGGAAATGTCAATTTTTTGCCGAGTTATGGAACGATTCGTCCGCCCCCTGCATAGACAGCAGAATTCCTACAGGCAGAGCAGCAGCTGAAATGAAGACTGTTAGGTCTCATTATCTCAATAACTATAGAATTTTCGAAAAAAAATGATAGGGACCATTTCTGTAGATAAGACGATCTTCATTTTTTATTGTGAGCCAGATATTAGCGAGAAACCCGCTTTCCAGGGTTTAGGGGGCCATTTCCCCCCCTTATCCGTAAAGTCAATCGCGTTAAGTTTTTTCTCGTTTAAATACTCCTGCCGTGGCCTACAAATTGAGCCCAAAGTGAAGTCTTCAGGGACTTTTTAGGAGCTTTCTCCCTTCATTTACTGGACTATATTCTGCTTTTAGGTTAGGTTATTAATTAAATAATTTCAACATAATGTATGATTCTTTTTATAGATATAATAATAATGTTTTTATTAAATTTTTTTTTGAATAAGCTGAATTTAATTTGTATTAAAATGTATGAAAATATAACTAGGTTAACATATCCAAGTAGATTAATTCTCAATTTCACTCGAACACTACCTATAAACCACGATCCACTCGAGAGCTCTTACAAAGTCGACATCTGCCACTCGATTAACTTCAAAAACCAAAATAAAGTACTTACCGTGTGGGTGTAAAGATTTCTAGTCATCATAGATAAGAAATGCACGTGCATTTCGCTACATTGCGCACTCAATTTTTCCGACTTGTATTTTACACACCTACGAACGACTGTCACTAGCTTTCCACCACCAAAGTGTGCACAGAGCGAGTAGCGAAAGTGGTACAGGTTTTTAGGACATTCTCGCAATTTGGGTGATTTTCACAGCACTGCGAACAAGGATCAGTTCCTTTTTCGTTTAGAGTAGGCGCACAGCGGATCGGACTTTCGTCAGGGCTGGACTGAGGCAAGCCTAACATATTTATTCCCTATAATTGTGTGTTGATTTTGTACTCTTTATATTTATCCTTGGACTACTCACTCTGTGGTCCCTCGCGAGCTCTTTAGCTTGTTCATTTCTTATAATATGGTTATGTCCCATCACCAACACTAACCTCACTTTATATATAGTGAGGTCTGCCAATTTATTTAGTTGTTTTTGGCATTTTTTCCCAGTCTAGATGTCATTTTGCACTATTTACAGCAACAAGAACTGCATCTGGCTCAGTTAATATGTTTTCCCTGTCAATGCGTCCCAGGGAGAAAAAACATCTTGGGTTCCTCATCATTTCTCTATTCTTTGACCCATTTGTGTACCAAATCTTACCCTAAGAAAGGGTCAGTCAGCTTGGGTACTGCCAGTCCTTTCTGTGAGATAATAATCCACATATTGCTGTCTCTTTAGTAATAATGATTGAAACGTACAAAAAGAAAATACCAAAGTATCTTCCCTAGGTTTGCTATTGAGATTATACGAGGATGAATTGATATCTAGTTAGCCTAGACCAGTTCCATGCATAAAAAAAATATTGCGTTTCCATAGGTGTGTTCTTTTTGACTGAGATCTCAGTTAATCTCAGCTCACATCGGTAGTGTGCGCGTTATTTTCGATTTACTCACTTCGAAGTGAGCTGAGATTTTTCCCCCCCTTCACCGATGCTGAATGTTAGGGGATGAAGAAATATTTGATTTTGTTTACATATAAACACACATAACCTAATTTTCTTTTGTTACAAATTATCAATTGACTGAATAACAGAGAAATAATTATGGATATAATAACATTATTAGATGCTGATAAGAATTTATATGTTTTATTATGTTTTATATCTCTTATTCACGCATGCGTCGGCAGATCGCGCGTTTCAATTGAGTAGTTCGTTCTTTTTGGTGCTTACTCACATCACTTTATCTCAGATCACTTTAACTGAAGTTAGCTGAGATCTCAGTCAAAAAGAACACACACTCATTAGAAGTGTCAGTGTGAAGCTGGACATCAAAAAAGTGAACGAGAGTTACGCAATAAATTAAAAGAAAAAATATGTCCACCGAAATAGTGAAAATCTAAAAATTGGAGTATCGAGCCCTCATCAAGTACCTGTATTTAAAAGGGTTAAGAGGTAAGCAGATTAACGAAGATATGCTTAATACCCTTGGTGATCAATTTCCTATCCAAGACCTAAGAAGTTTCGTGCCAAAAATCTGCTGGAAAAGTTCTTGTTTCAGTTTTTTGGGATTGCCATGGAATAATCATGATTGATTTTTTGGATAAGGGTAGAAAAATAACCGGAGATTACTATTAGACATTACTGACCATTCTACGGGAAAAAAACTAAAGAGTTAAGACGCGGAAAGCTATCCAAAGGTGTTCTGTTTTTGCAGGAAAATGCCCCTGCACACAAATCTCATGTTCCATGCAAAAAATTCGTGATAAAGGGTTTGAATTACTAGAACTCCCCCTATTCACTAGATTTTGCTCCGTTCGACATCATCTCTTTCCTAAACTGAAAAAAAGTTTGAAAGGTCGTAAATTTTCTTCCAACGAGGAGGTAATAAAAGCTGTGGAGGTCTGGTTTGCAGAGCAAGAAGAAACAATTTTTTTGAAAGGTCTAGAGACGTTGCAAGTTCACTGTAATAAATGTATCCAATAGGGCATGTCCACGTGACGTCACAAACTAGCCTGGTGGTAAAACAATAAAAAAGTATTCAGAACACGTGGTACTTAATAGTGAGGTTATGCTGATTTATAACGATAGATCGTGTTTGAGTTTAGTTGTTTTTGCTTCAGTGTACTTTTAAAGTTATTTCAATTGTTGAGCTGGCATATTTAATAATATATAATATAGGTTAATAGTTGTTTGTTGTTTGATAATTTTCCATCGTGTCTATTGTTTATTGTTTTACCACCATGGTATTGTCATTATTGTCAACTGTCAACTGTCGTGAACATGCCCTATTAAGAGGAGAATATGTTGAGTAATAAAATATTTTGACATTGAAATTTTGTTTGGTTCCATAGTAGGCTAAGAATTTTTCAATATACCTACATATGTAATGTATGTGAGATGCAGGGAAAGTGCAGTTGGTATTGGTCACTTGAATGCTGTTTTTTGGAAATTGTATTAAAGGACTTTATACCATGTAATGTGAAAGAGAGTCAATAAAATATATTCTCAAAAAAGAACAGACAAAAACCATTAAAATGTGACATTAGCTTTAATCGGTTTTCATTTGGGCTTTGCTAAAGGATATTTTTGTACTTTATTTCAAATATTTATTTATTTAACGGTCATACCATTTTAATACAAAATTAGATTAAAAATTAGATTGAAAGTGGGCGAATACAAAATGTAATAATAAAAATACAATACTAAAAAATGCACAAAATATAACAGGAAATCAATGAAATACAATTTAAAATATGAAACATTATTACTACACCTAGATTAAATATATTTATTCTAGGGGCAATAGTAATAATGAAAATATAACAAAACAAAAAGAAATTACAAATAATTTTATTTTTCACTGTTAAATGTATTTAAATCGATTATTTATTTATTAACTATTAATAATTTTGGGATATTTAGCAATACCATAATAAATTTATGGCTGCTGGTGTCGGTGTCGATGCGGTTTAGACCACCTCATCGCATTGGAGACTTTCGGGTCGATAGAGATGCCATCGTCATCCCAACCCAGCTGATTACAGAGACGTATCTACATTTTTAAGAAAATGTTTTTCAATGGAGTGTGCATCATGTTTTTATTACAGTTTATACCGTAAATTTTATTGCGCTACATTTTTAAATAGATTAATTTGAAAATTCGAATTTCTAACCATTTGAATAGTTAGCCATTGAGTTTGTGACCTATCACCTTTGAGTTATGAAGTTAAGCCTAATCTCACTTGTACGGACAAAGATGGAAAAAGTTCTATATGAATATTGGATAAAGATGAAAACAAAGACGTATCACTGGAAATTCGCATTCAAAATGGAGAGAGATGAATAGATATTAGGTTCGGCTGTAAAATAAAGGTAACAAGAACGTGTAACAATTTGCCGTTTGGTACCTACACACACACACACACCTCTAACAAACCCGTTCCTTCCAGGATGCACTCCTCTAGGAGCAATGCATCCCGGAAGAACATTCCTCCCCCCCTCATCTCTTCGGATGAGGCCTCAGTCCGATCTGCTGGGCTAGTCCATCTTCTTTTCTTGGTTTATGAAAAAGTTCTGCAGTTCTTCTGTTTTTCTTGAGGTAGTGATAGTCACTTTTCTCTCGTTGGTCTTCTTTATTTTTCGTCGCTCGCGGGCTTTCCTGCCGGTCTTTTCTATGAACAGGCAGGATCTCTAGGTAATTGATCTTCTTTTACTTACTCACTGCTGTCCATATTCTAGCTGTTTCCTTGGTCGTGCGTGTTTATTGTAGCCCTCTAGTTCTGGTGTAGTCCGTGAGTTGTCTCAGTTGTGTTTGGGTGTGTCCTCAGTTCTTCGAATCTTCTCCTGGATTTGGCTTTCATGACTTCAAGGATCTTCTTCTGGTCTAATTCCCGATAGAGCTGATCATTCCCGTCGTAGTACGGTGCGTCTGTGGCTTGTCTCATGCAGATGTTTTGCGCTGCACCTTCTTTCGTCTGGTTGGCACTGCGTGACCCCAGGCTATGAAGGTATACATCAGAATGGGTAGGATGATCGCGTTGATCAGCTTCATCTTGGTTTTCAGCTCAAGGTTGGATCTCCGGCCTATAAGTCCTGCCAGTCGTCCCCTAGCTTGTTTTGTCTTGTTGACTGCGTATTCGACGTGTTCTCTGAAGGTCAATCCTTGGACCAATATGACTCCTAGGAACTTAGCTTTGCTGTTCCATTGTTCTTCTTGTCCTGTCACTTCGACGTTTTCTTTAAGCGTTTTTGATGACTAGCGTTTTTTTTTTTTTTCCCTTCGGAGCCGTCCTTTCGCCGGTACCACCTCAGCCTCCTGGGCTTATTGTGGATACTCCTAGTGTTCTGACTACAACCTATTCAGCCAATCCGTTCCCTGTATTAGCTCATACAGGTTCTTAGCTGGTTGATTGTAGAAGTCTTCTGGAGTCATTTGGGTTCTACCATAAAGTTTCTGCCTTCTGTGGTCCAGCGACTCACAGTTGCATAGTATATGCAGAGCTGTTTCGGTATCCTTTTTGCATCTTCTGCATGTAAGGTCTCCGTTGTACAGCCCTATTTTGTTTAGGTGCTCCTTTGTGGGAAAGTGTCCCGTAAGTAGCCCCGTAGTGGTGCGCAGTTTGTTCCTGCTCATTGAGAGCAGTTCTTTCGTTACTTTTTCTGATGGTTCTTTTATGAATTTCTTCCCATGTATTTGCCCAGTCGTATTCTTCCAGTATTTCTTGTGTTGTTCTTTCAACCACCCTTTTAACCATGACCTGGTTAAGCATCTGGGGATGCCCACAGCAGGTTCGGGTCCGTTCATCAGAGTTGACGATCCTACTCTTGCGAGTTCGTCAGCTTTTTCATTGCCTGCGATTCCTTTATGACCTGGTACCCACTCCAGTGTTACAATGTTCCGAGTCGCCAGTCTTCTAAGTTCTTCGCCGCATTCCCATACTAGCCGAGATGTCACCCTATAGCTCTGAAGTGCTTTAAGGGCGGCTTGGCTGTCGCTGTAGATCCTGATCTGCCTGTTGTTGTAGGCTCTCATACTGTTAGCCCTTGCACACGCAAGTATTGCATAAACCTCTGCTTGGAATACAGAGGCGCATTTTCCTAGCGAGACGATTCCTTCATATTTGCTCGTCTTGCTGTATATGCCCGCTCCGGTGCCGAGTTCATTTTTAGATCCGTCTGTATACCAGATCAGTTCATTCGCTCTACTAAGTGGTGGTGCGTTCTCTTCCTCAAGCTCCTTTCGATCTTTGATGACAATCTCGAAGTTCTTGCGAAAGATATATTTGGTAGTCATTTGGTCTGTTGGCATTTTGAAAATGTCATCACCCACCTGCCTTATCTCTGTGTGTCCTCTCCCATGTGCCACATCATGGTCTAGTGCTTTTTCCAGTCGGGTTAGTGCTGCCCTTGCTTCACACATTATGACATAAGGTAGTGGAGGAAGGTCTAGCATTGTTTCCAGCGCCGCTGTAGGAGTAGTCCTCATTGCCCCTGTAATGCCAGTGCATGCAAGTCTTTGCACCTTGCTTAGTTTTAGCATAGCAGAGGATTGTCTGGTCTTTGGCCACCATACCAAAGATGCATATGTTATCCTGGGAATGACAACCATTTTGTATAGCCAGTGTACCATGCTGGGTCTTAGTCCCCATTTAATGCCGTAAGTACGTCTGGCAACCATGAAGGTCACCTCCGCTTTCTTGATCACGTGCTGAAGGTGTCGGTTCCAAGTTAAGCCTGGGTCTAGGACAACCCCAAGATATTTTACTTCATCCGACAGTCGTATTGGTTCACCTTGAAGCGTCAGAGGGCCAAGTCCTTCCCTTTTCCTTCTTCTGGTGAACGCAATTATCTGTGTTTTCGAAGGGCTAATACGTAGCCCTTCTTTTACAGTCCAGCCTGTTACTGCATTTAAAGCCATCTGGAGTCTGTCTCTGGTTGTACTGTTGTATTTACCTTGGGATAGAATTACCAGGTCGTCTGCATATCCTATGGTGTTGAATCCTCCTCTGTGTAGGGTTCTGATGAGCCCGTCCATGACCAGGTTCCACAGCAGCGGGGATAGTACTCCCCCCTGCGGACAGCCCCTGGTTGCACATACTGCCATTGTTTCCCCCATCAGAGTTGATTCTATGAGCCTGCTTCTGAGCATGCAGTCTATCCACCTGCAGCTCGTGGCATCGATCCCTAAATTCCTCGTCGCCTTAGCTATAGATTCATAGGAGGTGTTGTCAAAAGCTCCTTCTATATCAAGAAAGGCTGCCAGCAGCACCTCTTTGTTTTCCAGCACGTATTCAGCCCTTTTTATGAGTTGATGTAATGCTGTTTCGGTTGATTTTCCCTCTCTGTATGCATATTGATCTCGGTGTATTGGTCTTGAAGCCATTATACCATCTCTAATATGTCTGTCGAGAAGTTTCTCAAGAGTCTTTAGCAAAAATGACATTAGACTGATTGGTCTCAGAGCTTTAGCCGTGTCCTGTCCAGATTTTCCAGGTTTTGGTATAAATGTAACTCTGATGCGTTGCCAGGTTCTTGGAATATGCCCCAGAGCTAGGATGGCTCTGAGCAGTTCACTTACCCTGTTGTGCAGTGTATTTCCTCCTTTTTGGAGTAGGATAGGATAAATCCCGTCTGGTCCCGGTGATTTATATGGTTTGAAGCTGTTAATAGCCCATTCTGTCTTTTCCGCATCTACCACTGCCTTCGCTGTTCGCCAGTCTATCCTGGATGCCCAACGTGGTATATCCAGTTCTGTCGCTGGAGAGTTCTGTGGCGGAATGGTGGGTATTGATCCAGGGAAGTGTACCTTGAGTAGCTCTTCCAAGGTTTCTTTACCATTTTCAGTATATTGTCCGTTATCTTTTTTGATAGCGTGTATAGTCTGATTAGGGTCCTTGGAGAGAATCTTCTGCAGTCTGGCACACTCATGAGTCTGTTCTATCTCCTCACAGTGCCTCCTCCAGGAGTCTCTCTTGACTTTCCTTACCAGTTTGTTGTATTCAGTTAGGGCCCTCTTATAATCCGTCCATTCTTCTGAATTTTCTTTAGTTCTATTAAATTTCCTCCTTAACTGTCTCCGTTTTTCGGCAAGTTCATTTGTCCACCAGGGCACATTCCTGTTGGATTTCTTCCTTACCGTTGGGCAGTTGTTTTCAAACGCTGAGATAATTGCTTCCTGTGTTAGGTCTGCTGCTATCTCTAGGTCTGTTGTGTTCTTAATTTTTACCATCGTTCGGTCTAAACTGTTAACTAGTTCTACATTATATGCTTCCCAGTTCGTTTTTCGCGGGTTACGATAGTATTCTATTTTCGGTTCGGTTCCCGAAATTTGAAAGTATATGTGTCTGTGGTCAGAAAAGCTTTCTTCCTCGGACACATGCCAATTACTCACGAAGTTACTTATGTAATGAGTGCCAATCGTGATATCGATAACCTCCTTTCTGTTTGAGTTAGCGAAAGTTGGTTTATTTCCTTCATTTAATACGTTCAAATTGTTAGCCGTAATAAATTCTAGTAATGACTCACCTCTTTCGTTGGTGTTGGTGCTTCCCCAGTTAAGATTGTGTGAGTTGGCATCGCATGCAATGATCAGCTGCACACCCTTCTTTCTGGAGTACTTGACCAGTTCTTCGACTTCCCTGGTTGGTGGTTGTCTGGGGTCATCGTAAGGAAGATAGGCCGATGCGAGAATTGCTTCTCTAGTCCCATTTCCTTGCCCCAGTGTGATGAGGACCGCCGCTAAGTCCCTACAACAAAATTTAGTTAGTGAAAGGGCTTTTATACCTTTCTTAACAATAATGCATGTTCTTGGATGGTCAGAGGTTCTGTCATAAATCAACTCACCAATGCCATTCAGTCCCATAATCTTACCTCTGTTAATCCAGGGTTCTTGAAGAAGGGCCACTTCATACTTCCCTCTTATCACAGTAAGTTCCGCCGAGGCCCCTTTACTGTGATGGAGGTTCCCCTGAAGTACCCTGAATTTCCCCACTCGGCGAGCCCCCCCCCCAGGACCCTGAAAGTAACCATGTTGAGCTTGTAGTAAGCTCTGAACTGGTTAGCTGCCAAGGCCCCATGGGAGACCTCGTCAATGGAGTAGGCCAGGATTTGGCCTTTTTCTTCCACCTTTCGACTCAGGAGGAGCCAGCCGTTCACCCTCAGGTTGGCATTTTGCTTCCCCAAGCGTCCTCGCACTTTTTCCTCCTGATCCGCTGGTCCAGGGACAAATACGATGACCCTGGGTCGTCTAGGGAGGTCCTTGGCTTCGACTGCTGTCAAAGCCGCCCCCTCCCATAGACCCTCCAGGCCCCCTGCATTACCCCTGAGCCAGTCAGCTGTCTCCTGGTTTGCGCATGTTAACCACAATACGCCACCGCTGAATGTGGTCCTGATGAACTGCAAGTTCGTGCCACTGCCTGAGGGGGCGGCATCAATTGCATTCACCAGTTTTTCTTGAACCAAGTCTGCTTGTTCTTGGCTCAGTGTTATTTCCGGATGGCGTTTGTCAATAATTGCCATCCGTGTTCCTTTGGCGACCTCGCTGTATGAACCGGTCTGTGGGGGTCCACTCCTCGGTTTTTTGCTCGGTCACGGTTTAGGAGGGGTCTGAGATTCCGAGCGGTTTCTCTTCCCCTTATTGGTTTTGGGCTCATGTTCCTTAGGAGCCTGCTTTTTGGGCTTCTCCTGCGTCCATGTTCCCTCCGCCATTTTCCTTGCCTTGGTCTGCTTTCTTTTGAAGGCTCCCGAGGTTTTTCTTTCTTGCTGGACTTTTCCAAGTTCAGCAATCTGTTTTGTGATCGTATCAGTGGTTCCGGCTGTTCCCACTGATGCGTCACTTTCGCTTCCGACGATGGTCCTGTCTTCGTTTGAGAGCATGCTCTCTGATTCAGACTTCCCGCCGTCGTCTGGTTTTTCTTTTCTGTCATTTGGTTCCATTCAAGTCCCACGAGTAAGGGGGAAGGGGTGTGTCCAACCCTGCGGTGCCCCCTGCACAGGGTTAAGGCTAAGTTACTACTAGGGTTTCGCCCGTTGCCCTAGAGGAACCGTTCGTGACACTATTTGACCCTAGTGCCATTCATCCCTCAGCACGGTATCTCACACCTTGGATTTAGGTTGGTTCGATCCGCTGTGTTCTGTATAAACAGGGCCACCACGTGAAGGTACACAGACGGTCTTGGGATATGCATCCTCGAAGGTTTGCTAGTCCTTCTCTGCTAGTCCCCTGAGTCGGTAGCAAGAAGCCGACTACTTGGCTACTAGCGTTTACCACAAGACGAAGAATTTCAATTTTAATAAAACTATTGTTCCTTTCTTTAAATAACACAAATTATTTTTACCATTATGTGGCTTTTAGCTGAATTTACTTAAGAAACAATTTATATAAATAATAAGATAGCCAAGATAACTTATAATTTATTAATGAATGTGTACCTAACTATTTTATAACTTTTATTGAAATTTATTAAAACAGCTGTATTATTATTAGCTTTTGATGTCCGCAAATTTACTTCAACGGTACAGAGAGTAATTCAAAACTGTAAAATTATTGACATTAACTTTCATAAGACAAAGATACACTTATGACCGTCGGAGGCTAATCTAGTACCTACTTTTTAAGAAAATCGAATGAAAATAACAATTTAACTATAGATGTAAAACCAAAAACATTCTTATCATTTAGTAAATTTAACACAGATCATAATGTTTATTCAAATGACGTAGTCTAAATATATTTATAATACTACATTATATTTACGTTCAAAATTGATAAATGTTTTCAGTCTACCTACTTATGAAATTAATACAACCTGTAAGAGCTTGAGATTTATTGAAAATGGGTGCCATTTTGTCAGCTCTGGGTGTGTTTGAGCCAAAATTTTCGTTACAGCCTAAAAAAATTATTATCGGTGTATGGTTCAATACTCAAATTTCTCTAGCTTATTTTATGAATGCTTTACTGTTCAATTTCGGTGAGTTTATATTTTATTTTTAACCAATTTAATTTTTTAAATATCTATTTAGTTATAGTGATTAATTTTACCCTTTTTTTCTTTTTATTTCTCTATAATTTTCGCAATTTGGTCTAAGTGCCTTACCATTACATTTATTTCATTCCATACATACTTCTTTTCATTTCAATACTCTACTTTAGTCCAAAGGGTCGTACGGTGATATTTTTCAGGGTGATGCATGTCTCCCAACTGCCGCCCCTAGCTTATTTTGAATATTTTAAAATTATGTTTCCTATTATAATAACATAGGTACACTCTTTTCTGATATAATAACTTTGTTTGAGGTTACACAAATCGAAAAAAGTTAAAGTTTAAGTTTCAAATAAAAAACAGACGCATAAATATTTTTTTAGTCCGCTACCCAAATTCCGCCCTTTTGTAATAGGCCAGTCATTTTGGACCAAAAGTACAAGTGATTAACAATACGGCTGATTTTTTATAAGTACCTTGAAGTATGTAGATTAATATAAAAAAAAGTTTACCAGTCTATCGATTTCCCAAATTAGAAAAAAAAAACAAAAAACTTTTTTTTTTCGAAATATTCCAATATTCCACGCTGGGAGGAAGGTGGATAAGAATAAAAAAATACCACCGTGTTTTGCAATAAAAGAAGTCTCCTGCGTTTTTTTCGATCAATGGTTTGTCCGTAAAAAAATCGGTAAACTAAGTATGTGTTCCGCATCCGCGCGACTCTACTGCACGGCGGAAAAAAATATAAATATTCAAGCAGAATTTTTTTTCAAATAATAAATAAAAGGTGATTAATTAATTATTACATATTTTTATTGGAAAAAGGTATGAAAAAAATTATATGTTAAAATTATATATTAATCATCTTTTATACATTTTCACTATATACATTTTGTTCGTTGAATATTAATCGGTATATTACATGAGTATCAAATTTTATTTTGAAAAAATAAAGGAGATTCCTACCCGAATCTATAAAAATTGCTATTTTCGCTTTTAATACAAAAAATCATTGAATCCAAAAATGTATGTAAATTAATTAATTTTGTAATTATATATTCTTGATCTTAGAAGTTTACCCAACATTTCTACGCTAACCCCATTAAAAGTACTCCAGTTTTATCAAAGTTACAGTATTTAATATATATATATATATATATAAATATATAGTTATAGTAGATATTTGCCGAATAAT
>CAJUYH010002516.1:0-39511 GCA_910591685.1 Galerucella tenella
TTTTTTTTTTTTTTTTTTTTTTCGTTGTAATATGCACTTTTAGTTCTGATTTTAATTATAGCGCAATAAAAAAAAAATAAATGAAATTACATTCCAACAATTATATTAAAGCAATCACAATGTCTCAAATTTTTTATTTATTTAAATGTTATTTTATTGCAACAGAAGATAAATGAAATTGACATTATTTATTTATTTTTTTTCTTTATTACTTTCATATCTTAAATTATAAACGTTAAGATAAATTGAAAAGGAGTCATGACCGCAATAAAGTTATCGCTATTAAAATGGAAAAAAAAAAAACAAAATAATAATTGATGTTATTGTGTAAACAAAGCGAAATGATTGTGAACGTGTAAGAACGAAAGGACAAAACCGGTGAAATCTTCTCCACATAATCCGTCAATATTATTCACCATAATTATAAAAATCGCCATATAATAATGGTATATAAAATTGACATTAATAATCGGTTGGATCAGCTGGACATCGAACATCATCAATTTTCAATATCATTTTCACCATTTGTGTGGCCAACAAAATTTGTTGTGTCTTGCTTTTGAGTGATTCAATGACATTCTGCACTTTCATATCTAATTTGAAAAATAAAAACAATACATTTAAATAATCCTTTCAAATCATTTATAAAAGAAAAAATAAATAAAACAAATTAATTTAATTACCTGATGTGCCGCGATTCATGCAATCAATGCCAAGTGCAGAATTCTGCTCTGACAATTGAAAAGCCTTGGCTTCTGATAATGCATCAACACCTGAAACCCCAGCATTATCAGCAAGCGCCATTGGAATTGCCTCAAGGGCATCAGCAAAAGCACGAAAGGCATATTGCTCAAGAGTACGGATACTGTTGGCGTGAGCGGCACAAGCCAACGCACATGATATCTCAGCTGCACCACCGCCATAAACAATTCTCTCATCAGTAACGAGATTACGAACTGCACAAAGTGCATCATGAAGCGATCGTTTGGCTTCCTCAATTATCTATTAAAACATATCCATAATCTATAAAATAATTGTCAAACAAAAGAAACTATTGACGAGAAAAGGAAAAACTTACCATTTTATTACCACCTCTGATGAAAATGGTGACTGCACGGGAATTTTTACACTCCTCGATAACGAGCATTCGATCTTTAGTTGTACCAAAGGTCAATTCTCTAACAATACCAGCATAACCTAACTTTTGCGGTGTTAATTCCTCAAAACGTGGAACAATTCTGCCGCCAGTTGCAATGGCAATTAACTAAAAATACAATAAACACACTGAATTATAACAATAAATAAATAAGTTTAATTAGGTGAAGTGGAATAATTAATAAAAAAAAAAAAGAAAAACCCCTCAGATCTCATAATCATTGATCATTGGAGCCACTGCAATGAACTCGACTGTTAAATAACGTATTTCAATTTAATTTGTTATATTAACCAATGTGAAATGTGAATGACACAATGGATTATATATCAACAATGGATGAAATGAGACGTTGATCTAACTAATCAAGTATTGCCCTCCTCTAGTGCGCTTTGTCATCATTGGGGAGAACAAAAAAAATTTTATTGTCAAATAAAATTGTATATTGCAATGCAATCACCTCAATTTCCGGACCGCCAACCCATCTAACTGCTGGCAATTCTTTTTGCAAAAGAAGATGATTCGCCTCGTCATCAAAACCCCACTGACATATTGCCAATGTTGCGCCGGCATTTTTAACTCTGTCAACCATTTCAATAAACTTTTCACGCTCATAATCGCGCAATTTTTTGTAATCCTCCACGGATGTAACGTCCAACTTGTGTTTTGTTTTTGGTTTTGGTGGTTCAAATGGACAGGTTAAAATGGCAAGTTTGACATCGTGCAATCTCTGTAAATATAAACAACTTTCTTAAATATTTATTAATGAATAAATATAATTTTGAATATTGCATTGAATGAAAAATAATAAAATGTCACAAATACAATTTTTGTTTAATTAGAAATAATAGCCGAATTAAACGTGAATATTTTTAAATAAATAAAAATACGAATATATATTGTAAATGCATTGATGTTGCAAGGTGTCTGGACAGCAAAGTACATTGAAGGTACAGCTGGAATTCTCCTTGCCTTATTCAGTCTCAAATACTCGCCAAATTTTTATTAAAACCGGCACTTATTTCACTATATAGAAATGTTCTTGGGCCCGAAATAATTGAATGATAATTTTGATACCTTGGGCATTTGTGGATGACTGAAATCTTTGTCAACGACAACACCACGTACAAGCATTGTATCCTCCAATTGACCACCGACTTTCCCTTCCAATTTAATCAACTCAAAATTAACATCGCGTTTTTCAAGATCGGCAACTGCCATCACTGCATTAACTGCAATTTCCGCCATTTGTCGATGACATTTGTTAATACTGCAATAAAAAATTTGCAATATAATATGAAATAATAAGATTATAAAGAATTTTTTTTTGTTTTTACAAGTAACTGTAATATTAAATCGTTTAATATTAACACGAATTTCATTACATTTTTGAACCAAGTGTCGTCATTGCTGTTTTAATCAATGGCTCCAAATCATTGGGATTAATTGGGAAACCTTCAGCGATGCTATTCAAGTGTTGAATAGAATACTGAGCAGCCAATTCAAAGCCATCGGCAATTCTGATTGGATGAATACCTTTGTCCAATAAACTTTGGGCCTGTTCCATCAATGCACCTGCCAATACCACCACACCCGTTGTACCATCACCAATTTCATCGTCCTGAGATTGAGACAATTGCACCATGAGTTTCGCTATCTCATGATCCACATCCATATTTTTGAGAATTGTCGCTCCATCATTGGTTACAGTCACATCACCGTCTGAACTTATCATCAATTTGTCCAGACCTTTTGGGCCCAGTGATGTTTTCAGTATATCGGCAATACTGCGCGCGGCATAGATATGCGACTGAAAAAAATATTCCAAATAATATTACACCATGATTTAATTTTATTTCATAGTAACATTTAGGTTATGTCGCTAAGGCTCTTTGAGAATTGTGGTCATTCCTTATATGGTCATAAATTAATTCTTATTCCAAGTGCGGGAGGTGCCCACTCCATATCATTATTAATATTAACAATTTATGTTTAAATTTTACATTAAATTATATTAAATCGCTTTCCTATGTCTCCATTAATTTTTCGACATTCCACAATTGAATAGAGGATGAAAAAAAAAATTATAAAACAGTGAAAAACGATGAATTTTATAAATTTTGAGCTTGGAAAAAAAAAGATGGCAGCTGTACATTGATGCCCAATCGGCGCCATTACTCGTTGTCACGTGGCCGTGCCATGAAATTCAATAAAATTCAATAAAATTCAACGGTTTTAATGGTTATTTTGTAGTAATTCATCATTGAATTGCTTTATTATAATATTTTGCGTGTTGAAAAATATGGATCTGTGGGAATGCAATGAATATTTACCGTATTCGTCACGAACGGACCTCACCTTGATTGCGTCGATGCCGGTCAGTCGCTTCTGTTTATCTTGATCTCTCAGAATAATGAATGGACGTCCGTATTCATCAAAAGCGATGGATCCCGGAATGGCCGTCATTATTGAGTTGGTTTGTTTTTATTTATGTTCGAAATAAGAATTAGTTATTAAAACTACTCCAACCAATAAATTTGATTGATTAATGTATAGAAATACTCCTCGCTAATCAGACACCATTTTGTATCTGATCACAAATGCAAAGAGAACCGTTTCTTCTTGTTCACTCAACTCGTCACGTTTACCACCATTACAAAATTGTGAATTTATAAAAAATATAATTCACAATTGTGTCGGAAGGGGGCGAAACGATAGGATTCAGTATCAGCAACATAAAAATAATAAACAAAGAAACCCTAGAAATTATTTAATATCATATTTCTACGTTTTATTTATAATTGTACTTGATTTATTTATAATTATACTTGATACGCATGTCTTCATGCAACAATTCCGTAAAAATATTTGAGGAATTTATTATAAAAGTAAATTACAAACGAGCTAAAACAATTCATTTAATTGTTCAGTTAAATAGCGTTATAATTCATATTTAAGAATATTTTTGCAATAAGGAGCTTAATTACCATTTAAAATATTTTGCAATAGCAGCATTGAACGTCTATAATAAACAATTGTGGGCTTAACCTATAAATTATAAATAGATATGCAACAATAATTAGCCTCGTCTTATTTTTCATTAACAATTGTTATGAGCAACGTAATAAAATTAATTTGGTCGTATTGATATCTGCTTTCACATCAACACTAGGATTAATGTCTTTATTGCTCCCATAGCTCATCAAGCATAAATATAATAATGTATTTTCCAATATTATTCTCAACGATTGAATTCCAATATCAATTCGTTGAATCAAGCAATTTATATCAATTTATAATTATTGCATTGATATTACAAATTTAATTGTAGGCAAAAAAAAAATAGTCTAGTTGAATAAATAATATTCTTACATATTTTTGCCTGAAAAAAATGATAAGAGTAAATTGGCAATAGTTTTATCATGTGCAATTATTATGTCCGAAAATCGAAACATTTAATTCAGTTAAAATTAGCTGGAGCAAAGTTAGCGCCCATAGGCCGATCTCAAAGAATTGCAGCATTAATTGTCGCATTTTGAGGTTATTCGAAACAAAAAAAATATACATACACATTTATATTTATATTCATGATTTTATATAATTCTTTCTATAATTTTTTTTACTTTTTTACTTTAGATTTCACCTTCCATTTTAACGAAAAATATGAAAAATAACTTGCATATTATAACAATTTGTATTATTGAGAAAGAAAATAATGCATAAGTTGCAGGGCCTGTGCCTATTGTGTACTATTCAAACAACTTATGGATATCGGGAGCATTGTTGAATTAATATTTATTATATAATTGTTTTTTTTTATATCACGCGATTAATATCTGCTTTTGTCGTAACAATCCGATTGTATTCATATTAAATCGTGATAAAAAAAAAAACAATTTATCTAAATAAAAAATATCAAAGGCAATCCTTGGCTGACTCATCATCGTTATATAATTCCGGAATTAATTTTGATTGATTGCGAATGATGTCATTGAAATTTTTGGATTTTACCGTTTGACCAAAACTGTTTGCACATTCACTAAATCCTTTAGTTAAATCACCCAATTCAACATCATCGGGTTCTGAATTTGTCAATGTTTTCACAATCGGAATTGGAAATAGACTGTCACCACCTAAACTATTATTGGCAAATGATCCAACAGAGGTAGCAGTTGATGTTGTAGTTCTTACATTTCGTGTTTTCTCTAAATCTAACACATAATCCTACAATAACAAAGCAAAAAAATATATATATATATATAGCTGCCAATTGCTGTCGACAAATTGAATGAAATGTCAAAAAAAAAAAACAACGCATTCAATTAAAAAAGCAATACCTTCTCTGTAGTAAATGGGCCAGGAATTGGAAGCGATGGTGGACCACAAGTTTGATTGCAGTGCGCTACTGCCAACAGAGCTGTTTGACTTTCTCTCGCGTCTACTAGAAAGATACTTTCCTTCACTTCCTTTTGATTATACTCGTCAATTCTAAAAGAAAAAAAAAAAGAATTAAAAATAACACTAATGCACAATATAAATAGTTATTGTGTCGTAAGTAACAAACAATTCCTCTATTTGAAAACATACTTGTCATAAATCACCGCGTGAAGACCGAGTTTTTTTAAATGTTGAATCGTAGCTTTATCATTGTTATCATCTCCCCAACAAAAAATAATTAGTCCACGGTCTTTTACTATATTAACTTGAGATGGATCTCGTAAAATGTCTTCAGTATGAACATTTATACCCAAAATATCTGCGGCTAATGCGTGTCTCATTGCCATTGGTATTGTTTGACATCTTGGATCGTGATAAGTTGGATATTTTATCGTGATACCTTGCGTTAAAAATACCACAGGATATTTATTTTGTTTCAATCGTATCATCGCACAAATGTCGGGATTGAATGATGAAAAAACAATTTTTCGATCGCCACCATATTCTAAAACAACTTTGAGGATGATATCTAAATACATATTGAGATCAAATGGATGATTGAGCTCAAAAGTTCCGTCCTAAAGCAACAAAAATGAAAAATATTTTATCACACCTATTATTAATTATTGAATTTAAAATATTTCCGACTCACTTTCAATTGCATTGTCCACTTTATTTCAACGTTACATCCAACATGAGGCTCTAACTGTTGAAGAGCATCTTTGAGCGTTGGGAATGGCTGATGATCCTCCAGATCTTCATCAAAAAACCTGGGATTCTTCTCACGACCTTCGGCCAAATGATAAACCTGATAATGACAATTCATCCAATCAATTTATTTTTAATATTGTTGCATTTTTATATGAAAAAATTTTGTCACAAGTATTTCATAATGGTAGAGTAAAATAAAAATATTTTCTGGAATATGTGGGAGGGCAAGCACTCGATGAATGATCTAATGATTCAATGATAACAAATGAATCACTCCAATTATCAATCAACGCTCACCAATTTTCCACTCGTCAGTTTATCGCTATCAATGTGATACAGCACTTTACCCATAGAGTCCGCGGGATAACAAAAATCCTGTTAAATTTAACAAACTAAAAGTTCATGGGCAATATACGTGATGATGCTTTTATGAATCTGTGCTATTTGAATTGCTATTTCAATTCTTGTTTCTAACATGATCGAATTAAATTAATTATTGTAACGCGTGGCAATTTAATTTGATTGATATTGAGCCCATCTTTTGCGTTGTATAGAGATTGAATGAATTATTTTGTTGTTGTAGGGTGCGACAATTTTTTTTTTTTCGTTTTCTTTATCTACAACCAGGACAAATAATATAAATAATACAATTAACAACTCACTTTGAGCAAGTGTAATTGTTCCAATGTCAAGTCTTTTACGGGTATTTCAAGCATATCCATTGCATCAATTTGCTTTTTGCGTTTTAACGATATTGATACATAAAAATCGTGATAAATAACTGGTATCATATCTTTTGATAGCTGTACATCAAATTCCACCATGTCAGCGCCATGATGTGACGCAGTTTTTAATGACGCTATTGTATTTTCTCGTACATTAGCACAACTGAAACAAACAAAAATTTATTTATATATCTATATGTGAATGAATGATTGAATGAATAATTTATGTTTTAACAAAATATTTGCTAACTTTTTCATTTCACACTTGAAAGACGTGCCCAATCCTCTATGTCCAACATCCAAACCAGACCACCGTTCCTCCCAATGTTTAGCATATGATATACTCATATCCCAGGGATAATCAGGAATTGGTTTAATAGTCACATACTCCACAGTCAATTGACCTGTTGGATTAAATTGAATTAGATATGCATAATTTATGGGGTTAAACCCAGTAGGAGGTATAAAACAAAATTATTTAAAATACTTTCTTATTTCATTCCACTGACTATTCCTAACCTCTTAATATAATGTTTTTCAATGAAAATTATAAAAATATTCCTAACGACATACCAATTGGTCTGTGTTTGGTACTGGTGATTGGAATTGTTAAAAGTCCAACACTCGCCTGCAGTGTACTTGGGAGAATATAACTGAAGCCAATGTGCGTTGGTGGTGAATCACCCGGATAGCATCGCGGTCCGTAGACATAGTAATCAACTAAATATGCCTGAAAAAAAAAAATAAGTTTCATAAACATAATTGGAAAATATAAATAATACAGAAAAAAAAAACAACATCGATAATCTGCATTGTGTTTGTGTAATTTTTATTTTTTTTTTTCTTAGCTCATCCACTATTTCAACTTGCTTCGACCGTATATTTGCAGTTTGCTGCTGCTAAAGCTAAAGCATATTAGATATATTATTTGCATCATTGACAACTTGTGGTCAACAAAATAACTGTCTACAATTTTATTTTCATGGATTTACCAATCAATTCCTCTATATTATACACGATATATTGTAAATCATTGATTAAAACAAACGCATACGTCTATCGAGAGTTTTATTTCCATGAATAATTAAAATAATCAGACCAATAATTGTCAAATGCTATTCAGAGCTCACTGTTGATGCCCATAATACCTGCCAATTATTAATCAATTAATGAAGAAAAAAAAAATAAATAAATAAATAAAAAAAGAATTGAAATGAAAAATAAATAGTAAATAAAATTAGAGCGAAATCCGATCAATTTTTATTGAGGAAAATTCAATTTGACAATTGTGACGACTTGGGCAGCATTACTCTGGCATTGGCTGCAATCGTAGTGACTCGAACGTAGGTTGTGTTGGTCGGAGCTAGAAAATAATAGTGGTATTCTAAATGGATATAGGTGTGATGGGACTCTCACCATTTTATAGACGCACACAGATGATTGCGAGACGTGACAGTGGTTGATATCGCAATTTCTTTTTTTTGCGTTTGGACTATACAAGGAATAACTCGAACACGAATAAATCTTAAATATCCAAGAATTAATCTACAACTTGGTGAATTTACCAATTGAATAAAACTATAATTCATCATTGACTAATTGAAAATCATTAGATTCGCGTGAATGTTCATTCTTGAATAGCTTTATGATTTTTTTCCGAGTTCGCTAAGGAATGGGAATGTTGTTAAGGTGTTCAACGACAATCAAGACCATCATATGTCTCTTGTGCGGTGTCATTGTGACACAGACGAAAATTGGTAGTACGATGCTTTAATCATGGATAACATCACATGGCAAGTTAGCATCATCAGTTGCCACACAGTCTTGCGATTTGTTTATAGAGTGTCAACACCGTTGTTTGTCCAAGTTAATCCATGATGAAACAGCATCATACACAAGCCATCGTGGAAAGGAGGGTTTATATCCAATGACCCAATAGCTGCTGAACAAGTTTAATTATCTTTTACCAAAATGATTGAACAATTTATATAAACGGATTGGTTATTTTTTTTTTATATGTGATGTGGACCGGCTTACTCGTGGACTACACTGAAAAACTCATATGATATAGATAAATAGCGTGCTTACTTCTACTCTTTTATTTTCATTTTATATTGTAATGTTAATTCATTTCTTTTTTTTTCTTTTTCTCTCTCACTTGTCATTCACTATAGAATTTCTCATTAACTTGCTATTTATTGCTCTGATAAGTCGCACGGGGATCCCTGCATTTATTCACCATTCCTTTCATACGTATCCAACGTACGGTCAAAACAATAAATGAAAATAATAGGACACTTGAAATGTCAATTGTAAATTTGTATATTCATACAATAATGATATATTTATAATAAAAATATGGTTTAGCAAGCTGATAATAGTGTAAACTCAATATCATAAGCAATAAATATCAAACTGGCATATCACCTCTTTTTCGATTCTTAAATTCACGTTCATTCAATTGCATGTTATTATTCGAATAATTGAATAGTATTTTACTTACAATTGTTTCAGGATATCGAACGGCAACGCTGAAGACAAGAAATTCATCTTCTTCATAAGCCCGTCCGAATTGCTCTTGATATTTGAATGTTGCCTCTTCGTCATTCATCACCTTTTATTTCATTCAATTGTTTGTTGCCATTAATTTTTCAATTGTACAATAATTAATACAACTTGGAATATTAATGATAGGGGAAATTTATTATACTCACACTTATTTCTGTTACACTTATTGCCGGCTGATCAATTATGTCTTGTGTATCCATTGACAGACTGTCGTCCACGCAATCGCCTGTGAATGGCGGCAATTCCAATGAATTGTGTCTAACTAAATTTACTGGTGTCATCTAAAAAATAACAATAAAAATAAATAATAAATTAATTGTAATAATGATTATAATAAAAAAAAAAAATACTCTTTTTGCTTTATGAAATTGGACGAAAATTGTTTTTATACTTTTATAAATAACTTTCGATTTTGTAATCGATTTTTCCATATTTTAATTGGATTATTGAACAGCTTGAATTGTATAACTGTTTCATCTGTCAGCCATCCACGTTCAATTTTACAATAGCCATTGTGATAGCCAAATTTATCGGGCTCGGTTATTATTGATTCACCGCCAGCATTGCATAATACTAAAATTATGTTTGTTTATATTCAGATTTTTTGTATTGTTGGTTGGGCTTATTATAAATATTATTCATAAATTATTTTACATACCATCCTTGTTTATTATACGCGGGGTCATATGTGTTTCCCATTTTTGTATAATGAGCGTTTTCGCACAATTTTTCGTGCCATTAGGATGACACACAACTGCTATGAAATATCGAAATGCAATATCGGTGTCGGCTGGTAATGAAACCCTTACCGAAAAAATACGACCGGCTCTAAAACAATTATATTGAAAAATATAAATTTAATTTTGCTAATATCAAATAGAAAAATGAATAATTGAATGGAATATTTACTCATCCTCTTCTTCGAATATATTGTCGGACATTTCATTATCACCATCGCCAGCGCCACTAAGTAATTCATCATTCTCTTGAGGTATTGAACGTTGATGAACATTTATATGCTCTTGATGCAATTGAATGGCTTGATTGTGATTCCAAGCACCCAATTCCGGTAAATTACCCACTACGTAAACAAATTCATTTTTCTCCAATCCAGGTACCTGCAAATATTATTTGTTAATATTGCTCGTTATAATTACAATTGGTAAATATTTGTAAGTTAAGAGGTTAGGGACAGTCAGAGGTAAATTAACCTACTGACAAAATAAAAATTATTTAAAATTAACCCTAACCTCTCAATTTTTCTTTTACCTGTACTCGAAATAACCAATCTATGTTTGTTCCTTTCATATCAAAGAGTTTATGGTTAGTTTTCTCTTTAGAACTTTCACCCCGTCGCTTCTCTGAAGGATTCAGAGTTTGATTGGATATAATATCTGTAAATATTAAATGTTTCACATAAAGTATCATTTGAATATTGTATATCTGCAAAAAAAATATATTTATATTCTTTGATGTGTACGCAACTATTTGTCATTATTATCATTTTTTATTTTGCTTTTTTTTTTCTGTATACAATTGGTTATTGTATTAATTGACAATTAACATAATAGACAAACAACTTTCGTAGCTGTTGCATTGTGGTATGTCAACTCACCATTTAATTACAACACACATGAATGCAACTGAAAAAACTGGTTACAATGACTGATAGTATACAAACACAACAAAGATTGAAGAAAAAAAAATATAAAATAAACGTAAAAGAGATACAATATTAAATCAACATAAAATATGTTTCACCCATAATTAATTATTTTATTTTATTATATGTTTTATTTATTTATTTTTTGTTTTTTTTTTTTTTTTTTTTTTTTTATTTGAAAACAAACAGTAGTTTTTTTTATTTTATTTCAATGTGTGGCCTTTTTTAATGCACGAAAATTCTCTTCAATTATCCATTCGTTATTTTATTTATTTATTTATTTTTTTTTTACTGCAGTTGCTTTTTAATTAATTATCCTTTCATTAGAGAATGTTTGTAAAATTTATGTAAAGTCATTTGTCTCCATTTCACACGTTATATTTGGATTAGATATGAATGTTTAGTATTTCACAATCGACAGTCATCAAAATGAAATGTACATTGACTTAAACGAGATGTTGATGCAATAATTTTTCTTTTTCTTTATTCTTTGTCTCCTTCACCACAATCCACATTTCACATTTTCCAAATCGGCCATATTTTTATATATATAAATTGTCTTTCAGTGAATAATACAATGATATTTTGCCAATTCATGGAACAATAGTGTGCTCCACTGCACAATTATTTCGTATACTTTATATATAATACATTTATTATTTTATTTATCCAATGAATTTTTATTGTGGTTTATTCAATTGAACAATCTTTTTCCTCATTGTCCGCCATGAGTGTACGTAAATTTTATAAATTCACAATTTATCACCGTATGCAATAAATTCAAGTAATTTGTGTATTTAGATATTTGATTTTTCTTTCTTTCTTTCTTTCTTTTTTTTTTTCACGTTAACGTAGATGTAAATGACTTTTGTTGCATTAACGGAAGTTGAAACTACTCGAAACACAGTGAAAGCAACACTGCATGTCAGACTATAGATATATTTATATATATATATGCACTTAAATATAACCTAAACGAAATTTGCTCATTGCCATTGTATTGGTAACATTGCATTCCCCGGATTCGCGGTATTATCGACCGAGCGACAGGGAAAAAATGGCGGATTAAAATTAGAGGGAAATTTTTTTATTTCATCACCATGCTCAATTACTTATTGAAAATAAATAGATATATATTGCACAGAGAGATTCAACAATTAATTTACCAACAAGTACAACAATTCAAATGGCTATAAAAAATTTTTTTGTATGCATACACACGCTGTGTATATGGATATATATGTAAATGTATATTGATTTGATGTATAACATGGAAGCCATAGCAGGAAAGGGCTCATTAAAAAAAATTATGAATATTTAACCGAATATCGAGGGGAGATCCAGTTATTAATAATAAATCTCAATTAAATATTATATCGCCTATGTGAATTTATATACAAGGTACATTAGGGGTTGAAATTAATTGTGCAATTTATTGAACATTTTTTTTCTTTACATCAAGAGCAAATCATCGACGTATGTTAATATATATATAAAAAATTATTTATATGAAAATTATTATATAATAACAATAATAATACATATATATATATATTTTTTTTTACAGATTATTGGGACTTTTGTGCTATCACACAAATTTATTTATTAATTTTGCATGTGCAATCGCTTGCCAAATTCAATACAATACAATAAAATTTCATTATTTACATTCGTCAATATAATAAATAAAAAATGGCGAATTATTATTGGTAGAGTTTAACAAAAATTTTGTTGAATGAATAAAATACACATCAAGTGTATTACAATGGTACTAATAAAGAAAAAAAGCAATTTTCGTGCTGAAAATTGTGACACAATTTATTGGCAATGAATTGTCTTATGATTGTGCGAGACGCTTGGGTGATGCCAAATGTATAAAAATAATAAAAAATCACGTGAGAGTACAATTTTGTATAATCTAAACAAAGAAAAAAATAGATAAATAAATAGAAAAACAAATAAACACGAATAACAATTGTAAATATTATTAGATAATTGGGATTAGTTTTATCACTGATTGTACTTAATAAATATAATGACGTTCTATTTTAATCTTTGACCTCACATACTTTTATACACTTCACACGACAATCAATTCAATGCTATAACTCAAATCTATTTACAATTGTAGAAAACTAATTAAAAATACTAAAACATATGTCAAATATAACTCCACAATATCTATTATCAATTAATAGAATATTGTGACTGCCTTGCATTAATTATCTCCAAAAATAAATAATAATTATTCAAACTATTACAAATATTCATTAATGAATAATACTATTGTTTATTATCAATTCAATTCTCTGGTAATGTGTAATCTATTGTAGGATATTATTGATCGTCAGATTTTATGGACTGATAGAAATTAATCAGCAATGGCATAGCAAAACAAATCCAAGAGAGAGAGTTATAAATTTAATAATTATGAAATTAACTGCATACAAATACGATATGACACCATGACATTAACACCATTTTGTGATCATGACTGTTTAATCAATTAAATAATTATCCATACCCCCCAATTGGGTAAAATATTTCTTTTCTATTCTCTTTTACTTTTTGCTCACCTTAATCAAGTATAAATATCACGTAACAGCAAACTTCTTTGAAAATATTAATAATTATCAAAATAAAATTGTTTATGGATAATAACTATTATTTATACATTTAATAACTGTATTAAATTGTATTAAAATAATTTCACGTTGTTATATGTATATATAATAAACACATGACTTGGTGGACATGCTCAAGTGTACTAAAGTGAATGTCAGCTTTGGAATTTATGATGTAGCTATCTACGATTACGTAGTTTACTATGAATTATATACAGTGTATACTGTACGTTTAGTTATATAGTGAAGCAACAAAAGTTGTTATTGTCTGTATATGCGATTTAATTGTGGTATGGCATAGAGATAATAAGACACACGTGATTTAATGCCACGTAGCACATGCGTCAACACAACCAGCTCATAAATAGTTAATATACATCTTTATATTGTTGCTTTGTACTATTTATAATTGACTGTGGATAATTATTTTTATCATCATTCAATGATTTTGTGTGGATGTGATGTAAATATGAGATAGAGAGTTATTGACAAAATTGTTTGTGTATTGAGTGATTGTAGGAGTCTTGACAGAGAAAAAAAATTATATTTATATCTGATACTGATTTATTTGCTATGCACTGCATGATATACTACTGTTGTTGTTCATATAAACGGTTCAATGTTCAAGATTCACCTCTTCAAACCCATACTGTAACAGAGCATTCGATTTAGCAGGTAAATGGTATCAATGCGAAATATAAAAAATATGAATTTGTATTTATGTTCAATAAGAAAAAAAATATACAGAGTTATTTGTAAAATTAGTATGTATATGTGAAGGGTCGCTCTGAATAATGATCAGAGTTCATTTTTTTGGCAAATAATAAAATAATATCGTCATCTTGTAGCTTGTATCAAACACAATTCAACTATTGTTTACTGCGACAAAGAAAGTTCATAGGTCTTTGAGAAAATAATGTTCAATGATACGATACGCCGACTATATACATTACGACATTAAAATTAAAATGTGAGTGTTGATAAAGTTGAAAAATTGGCCTATGATCATTATCCGGGTCGACCCTTCATTTATATATATGCGGCTATGAGTGCAATAACAGCCTAACCTACAAAAATCTATTTTATTGTAGAATCTTCATAGCAAAGTTCATATTTTTTTCAACTGCCTACCAAAAGTCAACCAATCGACCTTACTCTTCCACTTCATTACGAAATGGACAGCAATAAATTAGTTTTGGAATTATATTTTCAATAGAAATTTAGAGAAGCAAAGTTGATTAAGCGCCATAAGTCCACTGCCTTCCTAAAAATTTTACATCTGATGTATTGTTTGTGTTGGATAGCTGGATCTTTTTTCTCAATTTCTTCGAGTTCAAACTATTTTTTTAATTTATTGATATTAGGGGTTAGTTTGCTATTGCATTCATAACCTCATATATATGAAATAGTAAAGAAAATTTATATACATATAAATATATATTAAGCATATGTGTATGTAAATAATAATAATACAGTCTTTGATATTGAATAGCTGAGAGTTTTCAAAAGTCATATTTCCCAATTGTCAATTGAAAAGTAGGTCAAACAGTTATATAAAGGTGTAGTGGTTTATTATAATTCTGTAGTGGCAACTCCCCAATACTGCTGCATCCTCGACGCATCCTGTTCAAGCGAATCTAAACCACCACGCTCTTGAATAACAGCAAAATCATACTCCAAATTGTATGGCATGAGTCTTTGTAAACTACCAAAATATGCAGCATTGGGCCCACCATTGAGAAATCGTCTGCCACTACCAAATCTCATCATTGGTGCTCGTGGCAATGGTGGATTGAATGATCTCGCGCTACCAAAACCTTTTGATAAAAATGGAATATTGGCCAATTGCGGTGTTGATCTCGATTGTCCACGTCTCAATGGCATTCTATTCAATGTATCCAATTCTTTATCAAAGAGCATGTGTGTGTTTTGTTCGAGCATATATTCCCAACAGCGAAATTGCTCTTCACTAAGTGCTTGCGAGCGCTCAGAAGCAACATCTTCTTTTCTCGATTGATTCTCCGGTATTATCACATTTTGTCGAGTTTTTGTTGCAGCACGCGACGCCGCAGTTCCAACCCATGCCCGACCCGACGTTTGTCGCAATTTAAATGTACTGTCTGTCGTTTGATCCGATTGTCCACTCGGTGAACTTCTGTCATCATTAAATGGTGGACTTGTGTTTTCAGTTGTACGTAAATTCTTGAAATATCTTCCTGAACCAGGTCGCGAGTGTCCCGATCGATTATTAACAATATTTTTCAATACACCATTGAGATAAAAGCCGTCATTGTTTGAATGACAACAGCATGGCGTTGGTGATTTGTGAGGCGGTGGTGGAACACAGCACGAGCATGAACAGCCATTTTCCGTTTGATTGCGATTTTTTGTAACGGCGTGTCGCAATTCGCGCATAAGCTGATCTAAATCACCAGGCCCTGGACCCGTCAATCTCACCACAATAATACTTAAATTGTCTTCAGCACCGTAGGCTTGCGCCAAATCTTGAAGTCTCTTTGCGGCCAATACTGGACTGGCTTCGGCACGTGCCTCTCTCACCGACTCCTGTATTGTCAACACCTCCCACAATTTACGATTGGCAATTATTATAAATTCATCATCGTCTTCCAATATAACCTCTTCGGTAGTTGGATCAGGGACAATTAATGGGAACATGGCGGCATTACCCAATTGATTTGTCGATGAATTTTTTTTTGACGGTGCCAATACAAGTGGACCCGCCGCCCGACATAAT
The DNA here is from genome assembly GCA_910591685.1 of Galerucella tenella. Classification (NCBI taxonomy): domain Eukaryota; kingdom Metazoa; phylum Arthropoda; class Insecta; order Coleoptera; family Chrysomelidae; genus Galerucella; species Galerucella tenella. Next base: position 16,637 of record CAJUYH010002516.1, read on the forward strand.
ACAGCTTTTGTTTCGCCAGATGATGCGACTTTAAGAGAATATCTCTTAGGTGCATGTGGATGTTGGGGCGTTGGTATTTTAGTAATATGAATTAATGTTGCGTCTATCCCATACTTTTGTCCTTTCTCCTTCAATTCACGATGAGCAGACAGCAATGTATACTTCAAATAATCCTTTGATGTTTCACGGATTGTTCGTTCTTCAAGCAATAATCGTGGAATTATTTCTTGAAGTGCACCAGGCGCCTCTTGATTTGTACCGCCATCAAATATTCCAAACAAACCCTCAATATTGCAAAATGATGGCATTCGAACTTGCGAAATGTACAATCTGTGAACAATAAATAAAAATATTAATTAGAATTATTTATAAAGAATGCCTTTTATTTTTGTGAATATTATCAATGTACTTTTCACGTGTTCCTGCAGTTTCTGAAAAACCCAATCTCCATGGTTGCTCTTGTCCTTTCTCCGAGCTCACAATTTCCTGTTGAAGTGGATGAGATGGTAAACTCGGACGATTTTGTCCAGATACGTCGATTAATGAGACAGGCCTTTGCGATCGATAAACTTGGAATTGTCTTGGATCAACGTGCAATCGTGAATTGCACGATATATCTAAAAATTGTAGCTGTGGCGGCACTAAAGTTGACAAATTTATCCGATCCAATTGATTATGTGCCAAATCCAACACCTGAAATAATTAATTGATTAATAATTTCTTCCTTGAATTCGCCCTTTTCTTGTTTCTTTTTATTTCATTTTTTTATTGGACAACTGAATATTTTCCTATTGGCTTACCATTAAAGACGTAGTTTTATTGAATGTAGGACAAGTTAATAGTCGATTCGAGTGTACACGTAATACACGAAGATGTTTCAAATTCGCAACATTGTCTGGTAGATATTGCAGTCGGTTGCCTGACAGCAACAGCTCCTCCAAATCCGGCCACGACGCTATACAACTACAAATAATAATGATTTGTATTATTTATTTTCAGTATATTGCAATATATTTCATCTAAAAGTTCAAACACTCACCTCTCAGGAAGTGTATCTAAAATATTATAAGCCAAATGCAATACACGAAGTGCCGGAAGCCTTACAAGAGCATCCACTGCAGTATCAGTTAAACAGTTTCCAGTTAAGTAGAGTTTCTCTAAAGTGTGTGAGCTGTTAGATCGAATTTTCCCGGCATCTTCATGATACGGCAGCTCAGATAAACGATTATTTGATAAATTAAGTACTTTTAACCTACAACAACACAATATTTATTTACAATAAAATCAAAAATATACAATAAATTATAGATTATTTGAGACTATTGGGTTGTTGTAATAATTACTTCTCGGTGTTTTGGAAGAATGTGAGTGGTAAAGCTGTTAATGCATTGCCTTGTAAAGTGAGATGAACGATGTTGAGTGGCTTTCTCGGTGGTGGAAGTGCTTGGAGTCTATTGTGAGGTAAATGCAGTACTTCGAGTCTTGATGGCTGCGACAATAAACGATCAGGCAATGCAGTAAGATCATTGTGCGATGCAAACAGTGCACGTAAAACTGGCAAGTCGGAAATCCACTCTGGCAATGAGTCCAGGCAATTGCTAAAATAATAATTGTGAAAATGATATTATAAATAATCTTATGAAGACGAAAAAAAAACACTTTTACGTTTTTCATATTGCTATATTTTATTTAAGGTATTTGTTTACGTACTATGAGACATCGAGATGTTCAAGATTGATTGGTGTGGGCTCAATCGTTAGCTTTTTCAGTTCTTGATAAATAAAATGAAATAAAAAAGAGTTCAATTATAGTTGTGCGGTTTTTTTTTTGGGTTCTTATTGTACATTTGTGAGTGAGATCAAAGGGGAAAAATATCGAGAGGGCTTACTGTTGTGTCCGGCTATGAGAGAAACGAGATTTCTTCCACACAGAGTTAATTCTGTTAGAGAATTACGGGCACATCGCGCACTCTGCAATTCTTGCAGTGCGCTAACATCCAATTTTTCAATGCTATTTTCACTTACATCCAAATGCGTCAAATTCTGCAATAAAATATCACGAAAATAAAATTAATTTTGTATATAAAAAATAGTAAATGTATAATTAATTATTATTAAATATTAAAAACGAATATTAAAATACTTACGCCATAATTTCCCAGTATAATATTGCCTTTTAATTGATTATTTCTCAAATTAACTTTATGTAAATTGCTCGGATTATTCCTCTCATGTTTAAATTTGCCATTGTCACTTTTTGTGAGGACATCCTGAAATAAAACAATTTCATATCTATTAATTTATGAATTAATATTGGATTATTATTTACTAATATTTACATTACTATTATGTCGATATATATATAAACTAAAATTAATCAATGCATTGGGATAATATTGTACACGAATTTGTCATTATGATACGATAATATAAGAGAAGGGGGGGGGGGGGAGAAGAAAACAGCTGCACGAACAAAGCGCTTGCGCTCATCGTTGGATAGCAGACTGCAGAGAAACGTCACATATCAATTCATTCGGCAATTTATACCGCTAGGTGGCCTATTCGTTTAGTTCTCTCGTCAGTATCACTACACTCAAAAAGTGTTAAAAGCTATTCGTATGCCGGTACAAAATTACTCTGGTTTCCCTTCAATACACGTATAAATCTTTCGCCTTTTACTAAAGATTTCCGTGGAGGGGAACAAATGATGAGTCTATAAGACAATTTTTTGTGTGCCCGGCGAAAGCTGGGTCATTAATCAATTCAAAAAATAATTACTAGATAATACTTGGATAATTATCAAATAATTAAAGCACTAGAACTGCATTTTAGCAATAATAAGTTAAAATTATCTACTTGAGTGTATTTTACTTTACCAGTGATAGCGCCCGCATCTTCAAAAATGACGGTAAACTTTCCAGTAAATTTCCATCTAACGATATAATTCTCAATTCTTTGAGCAATCCAACTTCATCTGGCAGACTTTTAATATCATTTCGATCAAGAATTAATTCCCTCAAGCTGCAAATATTAAAATATTATAAATTATTTATTAAATTAAACGATACAATATAATAAAAATTGAAAATTAAATTGTTTAGATTTTATCAAGCACTTCAGATAGATTTATATCACAATGGAAAATATTCCTTTTATCCATGCCGATATTTATTTTGAATAGACTTTGATCGAAGAACACACACACACATATATACACCAATGTAGTAACCGGAACGACACACACATTACATGGTTTCTACATCTTCATTATTATTATTATTATCATAATTATATAACTTGATGGCTAATCATATCTTGATTGTTTTTATACTGTAGGTGAATCCATTTTCTCTATTTCCGGTAGGGTTTCTCGTTCTTTTTTATTTTTATTTTCATTAATATTTCGATTGTAATTGAATATTAATTATCAAAAGTGCACAATTGACATTTTAATTTCAATTATCTCAACACTTTTACACTAAATGTTTTATAATTGATAAATTATCCGATATAGATATTATTTTTGATTATTCTATTATTATATTTTGTTAATTCATATCTTTGACTATATCGAATTGGTCAATTGAAAATGGTTAAATAAAAAAAAAATTGGAACTATCATCCACTTGCCACATGAATATAATGTAACGATAAATCGAGAAATTGAACAATTTCACATCAATAAATAAAATAATATCATAATAGACAATGCCAAGGGTTCACTAACAATTTGTCACACTATTTCCATTGCCAATTGTCAACTAATAAAAAAAAAAGAAAAAAAGAAAGACAAATGAGATGAAACCAATACTTTCTTATCACTACGCGATAAAATGTAAAAAAAAAAAAAACAAATAAAAATAAATAGAGAAGAAATGGACAGACATGTTAGAACCTGCCTGACAAAATTCACCGATAAAATAATATCGAAATTGTTTTGATATTGTATAGGAGTACATTTAAAATGGAGCTATAAAAAAAGAAAGGAAACTGACGCAGCGAACCCGCGGAACCGTATCGATGTTGAGCTGAAATACTCGGCCAAGTTCCTCGATGCACTGGGTGAGAATGTAGCTCTCTTTGAAGTACTGAAACAACACTGTGGAATATAAAACGATCCACATGGCAATTGCCGCGGCAGGAAGAAAGAGGTGAAAGAAAAAAGAAGGATACCAAAAGAAAGAAAGAAAAAAAAAATGGAATCTTATTCTCCCTACTGCGTACTATGGCATCCACACACACATACACACACATACACACTTTAACTCAAGGATGGGTTGGCTGACCACTCTGATGTAACCAAAACGAAATTACTGCCTGTTCGGTGGGAAGTATAAAGCGAGACCGCATAATATAATGCGCTGGTTTTGCACTGCGTTCCGATGCCACTCACAACTTATAGAAGTGGCTTGGGCTCATATACCATACCACAATTGTGGCCACACCATATCCATCCCCCTCCTATCTATGCGGTTTCATTGTGGTAAATTTTGCTCTCAATACATGACACAAATTCATATTGCTCTTCAATATTTTTACAACTATTCAAAGAGCTTCATTTCATATTGCATCAATTGTTGTACCATTTGTATATTATTAATACCATTGATATATTATAATTTATGTGCATTTATACACTCAGAGAAGAGCTATACTGAAAAAGTGATCATACAATTTTTTTTTTTCATAATTCAAGTGTTATTTTTTCACTGATTTCAAGTCAAATAATTTCTCACTATAAGTAAAAAAAAGATGGACTTGTGCATCGTTGAAACTTGACAAGACAAGTAAAATTTCACTTGTTCCAAGTATTTATCTTACATTATGACAAGTAAAAGCATTAACTGATTTTGTCAAGTGAATTATTCATTTACTTCTATCAAATTTTCATTTACTCTAAGTAAAATTTCACCAGCTATAAGAAAATTTTTTTACATAAATACCGACAAAAACTTTTCATGTTACTTTGTTTTTTTTTTTTTACTTGGATTCAGGCGAAAATAAAATTCCCTCTGTGTATATTAATCACTATTGTACAATAATATATTGATTTTATGTTACCGTCATTTTAGCTTATATATTGCAGTACGAATTGCGCTGATAAAGGGAGTTAGTTAATTGATCCTGTGTTGTAACAATGTCGAATCGCGTGTGCTTCTCGTAAACTCTGTCACGTCGAACATTGTTTCTATACATTTGCCACACGATGTTGTTCACACCCGTAATTTCCTTCTCTGCCGACCCAATCTCACCCACAATCCCATCTCCACTTGTCTACAAGACACTTTAACATTTCAAATCCTTAATACAAAGCTTAATTTTCAAAAGTTGGGGTGTTTAATCCTTCCATTAATAGCAAAGTATTTTGCGTGAAACCACCGGCATTATTTATATTATTCAAATGTTCCAGTATATTATTTATTTATATATATATATATATATATATATATATAAATAAATGAATGAGGAAATGGTACAATGATGGTGAATAACAATATAATATTTTTTTTTATTTTGTTTTTTTTTGTTTTTCAAAGTAAGGAGTTACTCGAGCGGAAAAGAATGATGGCACGAGCGCTCGCGATGTTATCTGCTCGTTCTCGATTCGTATTACTGTTCCTCTATATATATATATATATATGTGTGTATGTATATGTATGTGATATGAACGCTGGGAATTTCCATAGACTACAGGCGAGTAGTGCTAGAAAATTTGAATTTTTTTGAATGTTTTTCCAGGTCGTGTGGTAGTGCCATCGGATTAATGCTGTATATCACACTTTATTTCATTGTTTTTATTTTCTTTCTTTTTTTTTTTCACACTTATTTTTGTTGATTAGAAATATTTCGATGACTATCGTTGATAATTGTGAATATATATCGATGTAAACTGAGCGATCTCAATACCTTCTATTGCATGAAATCATTGAATGCTTCACAATTAAAAATTTAATAATTTTCAATTGTGACAGTGTTGTACCAAACCAACAATATATATTTATATATAAATATATCTATCTATATATTTGTATCGATAAAATCTGATAATAAAACAACGAAACATTGACAAGCAGCGAGTATACGTAATGTTGGAATAGCAACAACTCGCCTCGAGGATATATAAAAACTTTCTCTCTTACTCCTATTGCTTGTCACTCCCATCTTGCTTTTCCGCTCTCGCTTCCATGCGCGCATTATCGACGAGAAAATGTGCTTATCGTAGATTGCCGTAAGCGATATATAAAATTTTTGCGGGGAAATGAAAAACGGCAATGGGAGTGAGGCAGTCGAATCAACGAGATTACGTTTCGTTTGGAATAGTTACCTCGATGGATTCGACATCTGTATAAACTTTTCCATTTTCTTTTCCTCCTTTTTCAACGTTATCTGCACAAAAGAACCTACCCCTACGTCAATCAATATGTTACATATGATATGGCGAATAAAAAACAATTGATAAATGTCACAATATACATTTTATTATTATTATTATTATTACTATTATTTTAATAAATCAAAAGACGTGACGGTTGAAGCGTATATATGTCATCAGTTTCATTTTGTCACGCACGAAATAAAATTGCGGCATAAATAATAATTATAAGTCACGGGGATGATTGTGAAAGTAATTTATATAAATATATATATATGTAATAATAATAATAATAATTTAATAATATATACAAAGTAGAATCTATTACAAAGCTATTCCTAAATTTTCGTAGACAGTATCCATATAAATATATAAATATATATATGATTAATTGCACTAATTAAATTGTTTTTTTTCTTTTATATTTCATTCATTTCAATCTGTTGCGAATTGCCTGATATCCATCCGCATCATCCCCTATGTACACCCCCATCACCGTATTCCCATTATTTTGTCTGTCGTGCAGCCAACTCTCAGGCACACAAAACTTTTGCGATGTGTACGAAAATTGAGTGTCCTAACTTTTAATGCCACAGACCGCCTGGCGATTGCCAAACGTCTAGAATGGTAGATAGGAACGATAGGGATGGAGAAATAGAGAAAGAGACGGAGAGAAATGACGTTTGTTGCACCAGTATATATACATATAATGTATAAATATATATATATATATATATAGGTGTGTGCTATTTGTTTCGGTTACTCCACTGCACTTACTTGACTAGTCGATGAATGTCTGTGGGCACTTCCTCGATTTTGTTGTCTGTAAGGTCCAGTGAGGTCACATTTACCAGCTCCAACAACTCTCTGGGGATTGTTTTTAGTTTGTTACGCTCCAATTGAATCCCTCGCAGTCGAGGAAACCTACAATTTATTATTTTTTTTTTTTCACTTTTTTCTATTTCAATTCATTACCCTTTTGATAATTCTTCAAAGCCAATAATTATTTTATTTTGCATTATACTGAAATTAATTTTGACTCTTACTCGTTTAAAATGGCGAGATTGCTGTTGGAATTGGCCAAATAATTGCATTCCAGTAGAATTTGTTCAGTGGCTGAAAATGCAAGAATGCTCTCGGGAATTCTGGATAAACCGCCATTACTTAAATCCAATTTTGTTGGACCACCCGACAATTGTGTTGCCTATCAACAATCAAAAATTCAAAATAACAATTCAACAATTACAAATTCAATTTTAATTATTTTATAAAACATATATTAAATTCTGCTGTGTCATATTATTGTATTATTTTCATTATTTTCACCTCAATCTCAAGGGAATCAGTATCCATTGTGTCTTTATCCATATCCAATTCTTCCATTATTGCTACTAATTGTCCAACGTATACCATTTTTAAAATTCATCAAATTTTTTATAGGTTATGTGCAAAAACACATTTATATATATGCAATTAGAATGAAACTTTCATATATAGAATGATGTGAATGTCTCAATTTCGTCTTTGCATGCGTGAATATAAAGTTTTTGTGAATTATTTGATCTTTTGATATCACTATATGAGAAACCCACACGCATATATGTATACATGCGTATATGAAAACCCAAAATGTTATAACCACGTTGATGCTTTGATGTTACTCTGTAACATGAATTCCATTGGCGTTCACTTTAATGTGCAGACGAAAATTCCAAAAGTCTTTGTCACATATTTCACATACAACACGAAATTCCATGAATTTCACTTGATATGTCACCTGGGGATATCAAGGCAACAATTGAATAGACTTTGTGCCAGCAAAATATTCAACGATAATGTCTGCATCGAAAGTACTTTCGAAATAACAATCACCTGTGAATTTAATGACCCGTACATACAGTTAAATAAATAATTATCACTATAATGTTATTTAATAACATGAATTATTATTCTCTCTCAATATAATTTTATATATTTATATACCGTTTATAATTTATCAGTGAATTTTCCACTGTTGCAGAGGATGAAATGATAAATTTTACGGTTGCTTATTGCTCGTTATACGATCATGATAGCAATAAAGTGCAAGTGATAATGAGATATGGATGTTGGTAATCCGAGAAGCTGTGAGATATACAGCATAGGATATTTATTCAATCCTTTTTGCAGCAAGGGAAAGATGTGTATTGTGTAACGAGCACTGCAGTGAAGATGCACAAGTGTTCTGCATATATCTGTATCTCACAGTGGAGGGTTTTGTAGTGTATACACACTATGAACAAGCTGAAAGAATAAAGAGGTCGAGAGAGTGAGAGACAAGTATGGACGAGTAAAAAAAATATATATATATAAAAGCAAAAAAGAATTGTATAAGAACTAATCTGCGCTGCGGTGTCGTACGTGCTCCAATAAGAACATCTATTTATAGGTTATGTTGGTACACAAAAACAAGGAAAGAAAGAAGAGGAAAAAAAAATGGTGATGGACATAAATAAATTTAAACAAAAGTATATAGGGCGCAGAAAATGGAGAAACGCGAGAACATATTAATGGATGGTGGAACATGCGAATTACTATAGTGAAGAAGTGAGTAATAAAGGCGAGAAATGGCATGGGCGTTTTCAAATGGACTAACTTTTACGTCTATCTGCGGTGGTTGGTCCTGCACGAATGTTTTCGAACTTAAACACATAACTATAAACTCTTGCCGTACACCAACTTCTTCCACAAGTAAATTTATACAAATTAAGTATACCTACATAACTTTAACTTATATAGCTATATTTATGTTTATAATTTGTTTAAAATCTTTGCAATAAGTAGGCTATTCGAGTTCTATATCAACCATAGAAATATAATCAATTATATTCCTAATGTCTCTCCCAACATATATTTATTCTTTTAAAAATTCAAATTGTATATGAATGAATATAATTTGTATATTATATATAGACGAACTGTGGAGTATTGCGAAGGAGGATAACTCGCCAACGTAGAAAAAGTGACCTCGCAATGTTCACCGAGCCATAAACACGTGTTCAAGAGTGTCCAACAATATTATATATATCCATCCAATGAAACAACGAATTGCTTTCACGATACATACTTAGCCATCTTCAACGTTTTCTCTATTTCAAATCTATACAATTTTTTCTATTTTAAACAACAACTATATAATTATTCGCCACATAAATACCTGCGTGTAAGTATACATATGGAATAAATATTTAAATATCCATATATTGTCGACAATCATCTCGAATCAAAGACAAACGATACTAATCATTAGGGTTCATATAATTGCCGGAGTCACCGGGGAGAAAAGAAACAATGGAGAGTATTATATATATATATATATATGTGTGTGTATGTAGTGCATTAATGGTGTTTTCGAATATATTTTCATACTGGACTATTTCTTTCAGGGTAAAGCAAAAAAAAAAAATACAAAATGACTTGTGGCACTATTTACTCATTATCCAATTCAGCCTATTTATGCGAATGCATACATGAATACAGGTGTGTATACAGATGTACTATATAAATAATAGGAAATGGTGAAAGTCGATCTGGGCCTTCGATACATTATGGAACTCTTTTGTCCTGTCCAACTATTACTTGCTACAATAAAAATGGTGCATTTTCAATCTCGCACGCTTTGTTGTCTGGTACATTAATCAGACATGGCCATCTTTTCGTTCTACATTCAATGCACACCTTGCAAATCTTCAATTTTATACATTTCTATTTTCATCCAAACATAACCTATTATTTATCATTTGTGAATTAATTTTGTTTTTATTTATTATTATATTTAATTTGTTTAAAAGACTTATTGGATTAGGAAGTTTCGAGAGAGAGAAAGAGAGGGAGGGAGGAAATTTATACTGGACGTTCACCTGCAGTTATCTAAAGTTTTCCCATGGATAAATTTTTTTTTACTGATTAACTCGTACAGGTATATATGAATTATACCTTATATTCTATATAAATTTCTTATCTATGTATATTAAATGTTGTGTATTATTAAATTTGTCTTCTTTTTCATCTGTTTAGACAAGAAAAAAGAAAAGAAAACGAGCGAATTTACTCAGTTATTTTCAATTATTCTACTTCAAGAAAACTGAAATACACAATAATACCTTGACGTTTTAATCAAGTAATACACGAACGATGAAGTGTAACACGAAGAGGGTCTGGAAAAGGATCGTTTTTCTTTTACCACAAGCGCAAAATTCCTCTCACTTTATTCCTCGATTCATCCCTCACTCACCGTTGCAACAGACATTGCAATTAATCATTTAGTTGTGTATGAGAACAATCGATTTTTATGATTGAAGAAAAAAAAAAAATATAGGATAAAAATAATGATTAATATTTGTTGCGTGATGGTGTTGATGACAATGAACAGAATGTGAATGCGTGTGTCTTCTCATACCATGCATGGAAAATGAAACGAAGCAAAGCGCACTTGCACACACTTATCTAACGGATTGAAGTTTCATATACAGTGTGAAGTTGAAAAGAAAAAAAAAAATTCCAGCTTCATCAAAATAAATTTCTTTTTTTTTTTTTTATCTCTTTTAGCTATTAAATGTTCTCTATGTATTTGTCCAACGTAATAACGTTTGCAATTGCTCGTATGAAATTGACCACATGTCGTGGGTGAGAATGAGAATGAAGCCAATAATAGAGAAATAGTAATGGGGAAGTGAATGCGGTCACACGTGTATAACCTCTGAATGCAAACACCGAGGTAGGAATTTATTTTTCAATTGAATTAAATTTATCGTATCAATATACTAAAAATATATACGAATAGTAAAATAAATAAATTAATACTTGTTGTTTTGTATTGCACAGAGAGAATTTTATAATAAATATTGTGATGGAATGAGGAATGATATATATTACCACGCACTTGAGTAAAATATATTGTCAATTGGTACAATATTTAGAGCAGCCTGCTCCAACTATTCGAGTAAAGATGTATAATATTTCATGAAATGCTGATGTGTCTCAGCCTTATTATGCTACACACGATACTACTTAGTATAAAATTCTCTCCATGTACAATTAAATTTTGGAAGAGATAAAAAAAAATAGCAATTCCCAAACATTAACAAAAATAAATATTCAAATGCCACATATAACACACACACGGATATTTATGCATTTATAAATATATAACTTGATATTATTTGCACATTTGCTTTGTGTGTTCACTGAATGCAAGGTATCATACATGACTGTTGAGTCCATGTCTGACGAAATGGTTGGTATGGTACTAAGAATTTTGTCGCGTGTCTTTTAGACACAACTTATTATAACCGGAAGACACGCTTGTTGCTTAGGATTGCGTAATTTCACTCTTTTTCTTTCGTCTTCTTCATTTTTTATTCCCTTTCTTTATCTATTGCTGCTTCCATGCCCCTCCCATCTATTTACTCAAATACGAAAAAAGCTTCTTCATAATTTGTATTTTCACCACAACAAAAAAAAAAAAAAATAAGTAAGATATAACTATTTTCAACCGCACAAGACATCTCTCTGTAACGGTACACACGATTTTGCTTAGTATAATTTACTTAATACCCAATTTACATATCAATTTTACATGCGTACATAATCATGCACATATATCTATACCGTTATATGAAATTGTTTACACTGTAAATAAAGTAAAATAAATCATTTTGCTGTATTTAAATATGAAAAAAGAAAAAGGCCATTCAATTCTTTGATGATATTGCATATGGGAGAGAGATTATTTGTAATTAAATTCATCAAATAGTTGTATATACTGCAATAAGAAAAAAAAAATAAATAAATGATAACAAGTATACAATATCAAGGTTATGTTTGTACAAATAAATAAACTGGAGATTGCTATACCAAGTGGAGTTTCCATTGCAAACAAATATACAAGGAGTAATAAGAGAAATCAAATGTCCTGTCGGTTACGCTGTGAAACGTGCCAAGCAACCCCCTACAGCAAAATGAGACGGGGTGTAAATAAAGTTTAATTAAACTTCTTGAAGCTGCTGAGTGGGAGTCACCATTTTCTTTCACTCACTCACTCTCTCTCGCACTCGCACTCACCCACATTTTGCGTCCTTTATCCATGAGAAAACGAAGTGAAAGAAGAGCGGGGGAGTAAGACAGCAAAACCCGGAAATCGAATGTGTTGTGAACGTAAAGAAGATGAGGCGGATAAAAAATACATTGAAGATGGTGGTTAGCAAGAAATATTTATATATTAATAAATTTTTCATCTGTTCCAACAACTTTCCAGCAACTGGCACGATGCATGTGAGTGGTGAAATGAGATAAAAATATATATATATATATATATATATATATATTATTTAACCTTAAATCAAAATAAAAATATATACGTATTTATATTATTCATTGTGCAGTTGATAGTGGAGAAGTTGCTGTAAAAAAATAGAGGGCTATATGTTACGAATCCTTTTAGGATTCAATCGGATTATTTACAATGGAACGGGGGAATATATAAATAAAACAAAAATATACATCCACTCACAACGTGATAATCCAAACGGAATGAATGTTCACTGGTAAAAGCTTGCTATCCGTCTGACAGATCGCACAATAGGACTTTGAAAATAAAAACATAAAAAGGTGGACGTGTAAAAAAGGCTTTAGGAAAAACTGTGTGGCACCGTGTGTACAAATTGTTGCAGTATTTGGATCAATTCTGATATGTTGCAATGGGAGAGGATATTGAAAGCACACAAGCTCTATTTTAGATTGTTATATATATATATAAAAAAATAAAAAATAAAAAATATTCAAGTACGTAATTGATGATTGTGCTGTAGTGGAAGGTGGGACAAGTTCAAACTGGATTTACTGGATTGGACTGTATTCGATGTTGTGTTCACTTTTCTCTATTTATAGCAGATATTTTATAAGAGAGAATTTTTCGCAGCAATAAATTTTGATTGGCATAATCAGTTTTAAAATGTGATTGACAAGAACATGAAATTCATGTGGGATATTTGTTCGGAGTTACGTGAAATATTCATAAATATAACGAAGCTAAAAATTTTTGAACATACCATTTTCAGAATGATGAAACAAGTCATTATGATTACCAATCATAATATTATATTTTTCCATATGATTTTATGATGTAGAGTGCACTGAGTATAAAATCCTCCAGTGATGATATAAAAAATTTCATTCTGTATATTGCGACAGTTTTACGTGAGATGAATATATCAGAGTAAGTTATCATATTTTAAAAGAATTTCATTTATAGATTCCAAGTTTGTAAAAATGCTCTGTGGAAATAATATACTTATTTATAATAGATGTAAAATGTTAATAGCAATCATTCAAGATCAAATAGATATATTGTCAGGTTGGAATACGAACATTACAACTCGAAAAAATTGGTATTTTTCCATTTTTATAATTAAACAATTCTAATTTGTATTTATTTTCATAATAGAAGCGCGTCAACTTGTTGTAGTTCTTTCAGTTACTGATAAATAGGGCAAAAAGTAAAAGTTACTTTGTCCCATTTGTATTTTACACAAGTACAAAATTTTAAGGTTATCTTAGTTGTTTGAATGGTCCCCAAAGTCACCTAAAACCATTTTAATTTCTAATGTTTTCATTACATCGAGATCTCAACACTTTTTAATGCGTGAAATTTTTGAATACTTCTCCTGGAAAAATGTCATAATTTGTAGTTGTGCCGATCTTGTTCCAAATTGACAATATATATATATATATTTTGGATATGCAATGAACCCTGCTATACAAAATACTGCAAATAATGCGCAGCGGGGCTTGCAGAATAATTTTGTGTTTTCGTTTATGCAATATAATATGCTCTATGTTTCCCATCATCCACAATCCGGCCAGCAATGCAAATTCTCATATGTGCAAACTTGAAAGTTTCCTGTGTGTAATAGAACACGTTAAATATATATACATATGAAAAATAATAATAATAATATATATTAATATTTTTGTCGATAAATATCTGAACAATTTGATTGTGGTGCGATGGAATACTGCCAAAACATCTGTATTTTCTTCGTAAAATAAAGATAAAAAATTTTCTCTTTTATAACCTCCAGAGAGTGGTAGATGGAACAAAAAAAAATCTTGAACTTTAAGGAGTTATAGTGTTGTAGTGTTGGTGATATATACGGACGTGAGTCAAGGGACACTGACAGCACTTGAACAATGCTGTCTTGGTGAATAAATTTGATGGGTGGCAACATTTTTCGCGTCGCTGTCTCTCTATATCAAGTTCAGTTATATCATATATGAATTGAAGACACACATGTATATGTAAATCTTATTTCGTGACTGCGTTATCGAATTTATTCTTCTCAATATTACATATATACGATATATACGCGGTTATATATACCATAATATTCAAAACTATTTGAATTTATATGAGATGACATTTTTTTATCTTTTATCTTTTTTTGTACTGTTGCAGACACTTATTTTACCGACATGTCGTTTTATTTTCCCCTTTACCATTCACTTTTGGTACTTTCATCGACCACCAGTTGTCGTTGATTGACACATTTATTTATATACCTGTATTGTAATATAATTTCAAAACAAATAATAAAACTTTGAACAATATATATTCTATTATTCAATTAAATAAGTACTAATTGAGTTTATATTTATTACCTGTAATGTAAAATGATTCAATTTTAATTAGTATCAGGTAGCAGGAAAGTAATCCGTTTTGGAAACAGAAATTGATGTTCAACAGTTTTATCCTATTTACACCATACACCCCATACATCTTCCCCTTCATGGTTGAATGAAATACTTGTATATTATACGAAAGCAATGCCAGGTATGCAAGGCTTTGTGTGCGCTAAAGGATCTTCTAATTAGTTGCCTCTTCAACGTACTTAAAGTGAAAATTTATAATGAAATAGGTTATGTATATACCTATATACATATTAACAAATTTCATACCTAAGTAAAATTTAATTGGCAGTGAAACAATTCACATAGTCGTGATCATTCCATTACAAAAGTTGAAAAGCAATATTCACTCTTGCCCTAATTTCACTCTGCTTATTACATTTTTATTTAATATATATTTCATTTAAAAATTCCATTCGCATATTTTTTGCATATTACAATTCATACAAATACTTGTGAACTATTGTTTCATTATTATAATTGTATGAATACTTTCAATGTTTATTTGTAGGATTTAACGAGGAGAAGAGTGGGAAAGAGAGCTGGTGGACAATGGAATTACGAGTGACAGAATTCAAGTGGAATTTGCGTGCGATCGACTATTTTAAAACAATGGTGTTCCCAAACGTTCCCCCATGAGTATAACTAATTTCAATTCATGTTTTATATATATATATATAATCATGGAGAATTGTTTCGAGTTTAATTCGTAATAAATTTCATACCTCATTGAATCAATTGATACATTACGAAGAGAATGAATTATTGAAAAATAACTCAACTCAAAACAAGAATAAATTGAAGTTTAATATGTTTTATTGAATCAATTTGAATATGAATCAATTGATAATATCTCATATACAAATCCTCAATATAAAGAGAAGACAATTAATTTCTTTATAATAATATATATTGTTGAGTTGGAATAAAGACCGTGACAACACAAAAATGGTAATTATTCTATTTTCATGTTGAAACAACTCTGAAATGTAATGAAATCTTTGAATACTTCTGCCTGAAAATGTCATAATTTTGAATTTTCACAGTCTTTTTCCAAACCAACGATATATAAAGTGGTTTATGCATACAACAACACAAATAAATCTTTGTATCGTTTAATTGACTGCAGAGTAACTTTCACAAGGGGATAATCCCAACAATAAATCATTTTATGACACCCTTGCTAATATCTCTAATGTCCTACAAGACCGCAGAGACACCTGTGACCATATACCTTTTCCGTCTGTCCCTGACATACACGTCTCTATACATATAAATATATATACACAATTTATCCAATTTTATCTGATGTTGAAGAAGAAAATGTTCAAACTATTACAATACATACCACAAATTTGTAACCACAACTTTACCAATTTTATTACAGCGCTAACATAATCTAATCTAACATTCAACATTCATAAAGCGATACTGTACATCAAACATCTACCGTAATATTGAGCAAAAGAACTGTTAAATATGTACAATATTCATTGCATATTGATCATATTTGTATAATCGTTCAATTGTAAATTGACAAGAGTCGCTGTTTCATTTCCAAGCTATCATATTTACAGTTGAATTGTGTCTACTGCTTCAAGCATTTTTATTTGCCTGCAATGGTACAATTGTATAGAAGTAGTTTCATTTAATGAAGTGTAATGTAAAGTTTTAGTTCACGTAGGGATTTGTAACGGGGGCAGATTACTTGGCAACAGCTTGGTCTTTTACAAATGCGAGAGATTTTCCAGCTGAATCACACGGTGTGAGAGAGTGTTTGAGCGCGCGTGTTTACGACTTTGCGCTGTCTCGCATGGAATTCATTGCCTCATATACATACTCATCTATATATATATATATATATATATATATATATATATAGTATACAGATATTGTGTTCACATACACAATCTATCGTCTATGCAAATAGTGGGTACAGGGCTGGTTCGTCGATTTAAAACGACGAGAGAAAAGTCGATGCCGCTAAAGCCGCCGCCTACTGCACTCACCAATGATAGCGGATTGTTTCCACGCCTCGGTTCAGTCTAACGACGATTTATCGCTTTCAGTGATTAGTTAGTGGTTGTGTATCCATATTCTTCATGCTTTTTTTATAATTCAATTTATATTTACCAATCCATCACTAATTGACAGCTGTTTTATTTTTATTTTTATCTCTGTTTATTTCTATCAATTTAATTGAATTAGGAGCCATTCGTTTTTCTCCACAAAGTTATTTTTGTAGCAATTTTTTACTTGTACTCTTTTTTTTCGTGGCAAGATAAATGAAAAAAATGTTATTTCCTATATCAATAGAGTGACAAATTTCATGTGAAAAATTACAGGATGAAGCCATGAGCTTTTTGATCTTTACTCAGTCTATTTATTATTTTTTTTTTTTCACATGTCGTCTCTCGTCTTCTTTCTCATTCTTCATGTGCCGCCCAATTTTTTTTTGTTCGGCGCATTCGTGAAATAGAACTCCTGGCAGATTAAATGGACTTTTCTTTTTTTTTTTTTATTTCCGACTCGTCAAAAATAAAAATAAATAAATAAATAAATAGAGATACTGCCAGAGTTAACTAAGTTGTGAATATAATTGGGTATCTGAAGGTTAAACATTTGTCGTGTGTCTGAATTGAATATCGTTCAAGGTCAATATGAATGTTGTATGTTGGTGAGAGAGCAGCAGGACAAATTTTTCAGCCAATGTAAAAATAATTTGTTGCTATCGAGTGAAAGGTGAGAGAGGTTGCTTTCATTCAGCGAATAAAAATAAATTTTTATTTGTGGCTCTGAATACAATAACAGACTAACCCGTAAAAATTAAAAAACTGTTTTATTGTAGAATCATTACCGCCAAGTTCATATTTTTTTGCAATTGCAAAGTCAACCAATTGACCTATTCTTTTCTATTGCATCTCATAGATCCAATATTAATTCCTGCAAATACATTTGAAGAAAATCATACCTATATGCCTTCATTGTTTTTTTTTCTCCTCACTGTTTAGAAATAAGAGTGGACAAACGAATAAAAAAAGACTTTTCTCATTTTCATTCCCTTCACAAATGTGATTATTTATTCCTTACCTGTTTCAGCCATCCACGCCAAAGATCACGGTCCCATGGATGTTGAAAGCCAAGATAAAGATGCCGGGTCTCACGATGATGGCTTGACAACCATGATTCCTCATCGCGATGAAATTGCTCGGGATTTTGTTGCAATACTCGATGGCTTATTCTTGGAAAGCCCGTAACGCGCAATACGAGCTTTCCAAGTCGGGATGGTGCATGACACACTGCACCACCCTTCAATTCCATCCACTCTGGTCGTGATTCCGGACATTCTGTGAAATAAAAAAAAATATATTATCATGTGTATTAAAAGCGAGAAAGGAGGAAAATAAACAATTAATAATAAAATGGTAAGTAGTAAAAATTTTATCATTTCATCTTTGCTATTTTGTTGTAAATATTGTCAAATGTTTTTCATATTTACATACGAAAATATGTTCATTATTCTTGCTTTTATGATTAATTTTATATTTTTGTTCCTTATATGTAACATAAAAGTTTCTCCATAACGAGTGTGGTGTATGTGATGTTGGAAATGTTTTCTGGAAACGGCAGCAGCTGGCTTTGAAAGGCTTCTCCATACTGTTGAATTTGGTTTCGTATAATACCCACTTGGAATATCAACGAGCGAACCGCGCAATATTATTCAACTACTGTGAAATGTAATTGACGGGCCAAGTCCACTTTTCAGAGTTTGTAAAATTCTTTCTTTTTATTATTTTTTTTCTTTAACTTTTATGCGATCAACTATGTTGGATATAGTTTATACTTCTTTACGACTTTACAATTGCAAAAGTTTTTTTAGAAAATGCATAGAGTATCAGCGTTGAAAAGCCCAAGGAAAATTCATAATGACAAGCTATTGTAAATCAACATTTGTGCGCGGGCATTAAATTTTAGTAAGCGTTGACCCGTGAACAAATATGGGGATATATCAATGGTGAATTGAGCAGAAACCAATCCTATATTTAACTCACTTGATAGTATCGAGGTATATATACATGTACATACCTGTATGTACAGGCATATGCACGTATCTATTTCATCCACATTGAAAATTTTTGAGGTTATATTGGGTTATACGTTTTGATACGCGACACTTGACAATTTTTATTTTATTGCTATTTATTCGATTCACTGCTCTTTTATTTGCACACTGTTGGTTGTCTATATAATAAATACCTGTATATACATATTTATATTTGTGCTAAATTCTCAATTCGCTCAATAGGAAAGATGTTTATCCATTAAATAACGCAGTTCATCTGGAATATTTGTCGCACAATAATAAAATACATATCACTCATGAAAGTAGTTAGGGAAATTAGAAAATGTACGATCAGACATATACTTTTAAACTGTTTAACAGATTTTCTTTCTCTGTATTACGTGGAAAAGAGAATTAATGCAAATACTAATTCAAATATTAAACAAAAAAAAAACTGAGGCGCAAAACAATCTGGGCAAGTAAGAATATTTTTCTTTGCTTCTTTCATTCCTTTTTTTCTTTTTATCTATATATATATAGAAAGCAATTAAAACTTTCCTATCTCGCCTGTTTTATTTTATTGGATAAAGAGAATCGAGGAAGACGACAAGAAGAAATGAAAAACTTTTTGTGCGCGAGTATTCTCTTTAAAATAAAATCGTGCGTATAAAATTCCGACTTTTCTTTTCCATTTAAAAAAAAAAAAAGCGAAAAAAAAATACGACAAAATGATCGAATCACATAGGAGCAAAGTAAACTGCAAATGACTGACAATTCACTTGAAACAATGTGAGACAAAGTAACAGTAATATCGTTTTTGTTCAATGATTGTAGATATATAACAAAAGACACGATCCAATGTCATAGTTGTTCAAAGCCACCTATTTGTGTGTTTGGTTATGTTTGCCAACTCATGCTTGCGAGCGTTGTATCGCCTTCAATCACGATAATAGTTTAGAGGTTAGGGTAACTTCTTCAATTCCCACCAACAGTAGATTATTCTTCATTTATTTTCGATGACTCACAAACCCATCATGATCTTCACAAAATATTTACCACTATAATTATAATTAAATTAACAATAATAATAATAGTACAAGTCAACAGTGGTAACAGATTGGTTAAACTTCTTTTATAATTATTATTTCTAGATGATTGCTGGTACATTGGAATAGAAGCAACGATTCTTCCTATTGAATTATTGTGTGCGAATTTCCCAAAGCACTCTGATGAATATCGTGATTGTACCAGTTCATTCAATTCAGTGAGATGCACTTCAATCAATATCCATTTAATAGCTAATGTATTATAAATTAATTTATCAGTTTCACCTATCATTATAGTTTAATATGTTGAAGAAATGGAAAAAAGGTATTGAATTGATTTTATAAGTATAAAATGAAGCGTTGATGAAAGAAGAAATTTACTTCTAAATGCTCATATATATATATATGTATATGTATGTATATATTGGAAACATATTGACGTGGAGAATTGTACTTGAGATTTTCTCATTTCCTCACATTATTGTTCGGTTGCAAATATTTGGATGGGGCATTTTGCACACGTACTCATTATATTCCGGAAAATCAGACTGTCCACTTGGGACAAAAGGGTATTATGCGAGTCGGTGGATTCTAAATGTGGTCATTGAGAGAATAGACAAGAGACAGAGAGTGAAAAAAAACAAAAACAAAATAATACTAAAAAAATCCAACAAAGATACGAGCAGTAGGAATGAAGATAGTGTGGATTTGGAATTATCAATCCAAGGCACGCACGCATCAGCTCGACAACTACAGCCAGTGCGAGAAGAGAAAGAAAAAAAAAACGATATGTGACAAACGTGAATGAATGCGCAATGGGTTTTTGCGAATAAGCCGTCTCTATGTGAATATAGAGATGGTGCGAATGAGACAGAGAGAATGAGAGAAAAAGAATGTTTGAGACATGAAAGAACCAGTGGTGAAGAACAGGAGAATAAAAGGGTGATGGAGATATGGAGGGAGGTAAAGGGGTGGATTGGTTGGTTGGTTGGTTGGTTGTCGTGGCAGGTCTTTATCTATTTTGGATCTCTTTTGCTCACTGGGATATGGAATGATAGGAAAGGATGGACATGGGATATTTCTATAGGTAGTACTTACCGGGATAGAGAAAAAGTCTGGACCCAATGACGGCAAGAGCGCGTCTCTTCCATTGTGGAAAAACGAGACCCTTTAAAATGAGAGCATTGCCACAACGGCTGTAACCTATCAGATTCGGTTGTGGCTCTGTCGGTCCTGCAAAAAAAAGAATATATATAAAGATAAAAAATATATTTTTTTATATAGAACATAGATATTGTAGAGTTGTTTTATCTATTTTATTTTATTTCATTTCATTTTGTTTTATGAATGAACAAAAAATATTGAAGCAAATGAAAAATATTTGACTTTCAGTTTACTGCAAAACATTCAACAATTGTATTCAAAGTTTTAATAAACGCCAATGTTTTATTATTGTGTTGGAATATATTCTCGATGTTTCAATCAATCGTTTCACTTTGCGCTGTAGTTGCAACAATGAGATACATAACAAAGTAAATGGAACTGTCTGTCGTTGCACAGTAGATATATATACATATATAAATTGATAGAAATGTTTACGATGGGGGTGAACGACAGTTTGCAATGCTGTTTATGAATAAGAGTCTACAATGTATATTATCTTGACTTTTCTCATTTTCCCTGCAGTCGTCTCTCTCTCATTTGCCCTCACTTTTTTTCTTTTTTGATCTGTACTTATATGTCTTTTTTTTTATGTTTTAGTATTCAATAAAAGTGAGATACTAATTGGAGAGGAAAAATCTTGCGATCTTGCAGTAAATGAAATGGATCGAGAGATTGGCGATATCGTTGCCAGTAATGTATACAATGTGTATGTCACCATTTTACATTATATAAAATGTGAAATAAATAAATGTTTTATTTCAACTTTAACGTCCCACATCTATAAATACATTGTGGAATTTTTTTTGTTCACTGTTAAATATTAATGTTCGAATTTCATCGATACATAAATTTACTGTCGTTGGTATATTTAAATGCATTTTCCAATACATGTGAAATTGAAACGGAAATCGAGTGACGGTTATTGATTGAAATGATTATCGTAGCATCAGGAATAATATTTAATTCTAAACTAAATCGATCGATGGGTTAATGAATTATTTTTTAATGTTTCAATATGGGTAGATAACAATTTAGTTTGATATTCTTTTCATATATATTTATATATGAAATCGCTGTATTGTTAGGTAGTGATGGAACTTTCTTACATTCCATTGCCTCAGGCTTCCTATCGTACACACCAACCATAATATTAAGTATAAAATTCGCTCCATGCACTATTCAATATTCAGCTCTTTATCGTTAGTGTTGTTTATAATCAATTGAATAAATAAACCATTCAACTGTTAAACTTGAACATTCTTTTTTCATATAGACTGATCTTCAACACTCGAGCGCAGTGAAATATGATGAAACTCACGTATACAAACACATATATCCGAGCCCCATTATCTATGTCACTGCTGTAGTATTTTTAATGAGAATCATCGAACTATATGGTGCATACCAACGTGAATATTTCGATCCACTGCACACTGTATTCAAAGCTTCACAATGAAATATATACACCACAGCAATATACCAACGTGATATAAAAAAAAAAAAAAA